>PVKS010006345.1:0-79004 GCA_004027875.1 Aplodontia rufa
ATATATTATATTATTTCATTAGAAGCTTGTTTGATTGTTCAATGAATAAATTTCTGAATAAAATAAAAAAAGAACTGAAGGGGAGCAAGAGATTTTGAATATCAAAAATGGATGAAAGCCCATTAATAACTGAAACAAGCTGGAGAGAAGCACAGCTCGAGAAGTCAGAGGAGGAAGTAAGCAGGAGTCACATCTGCCCAGGGGACCTCCAGGGAGGGTCATGATGGAGAGAAGAATGGAAGTTCGAAGGTGAAGTCTCCTCTTGGAAGATCCCTGACAGCTACCCTGCCCCTTTTTCGTCTACAGAGAGACACAGTTGGCACTTATGCCCAAAGTAAATGTAAGAAGCAAACTTACTAAATGAAATTGTGTGTTAGTGGAGAGGACAAGAGATACCTAGCTCTGGGTGGGATGGTGAGGGCAGGGATGGTGCTACAAGGAGGCACATGTCATGGGGGCTTGTGGATCACCGCCATCGTAAGCAGTCCCCACCTGCTCACCCAGCCTCAATTGTGATGAAGTACAAGCCACTTTGTTTTGACTTTCAAAAGTTCTCCTTTTCATGTAGTGCAATCTATTAATCTTTGTGAAGGGATAGTTTCCACTGGTTATTATCCTGATTGCATAATCAATTTAAATATTTCCTATCTTTTCCAAAACATTTTTATTTAAAATATGCTAAACACCTTAATCCCTTGAAAATATACTTTATAAAATATCATAAGATTTAACCAAATTTTTCAAATATCAAATTTCCAACAATGACTTTTTTGTATTTAAAATAATTATACAAGTTTTTGTGTAAACTTTGAATGTTTCTTCAAAGCTATTAATCACTTTCCATTGAACATACTTGGCTTGTGTTTCTGATTCAATTATAACTTTAACTCTTAATATTTGAAACAGCAGATTCCTCATTATTTTGGTTTTTTTCAAAATTACCCTATTTATTGCATAGATTAATATAATTTCACCCAAGTCTCCAAAACATCTCATAATTTTTTAATTGCCATTATCTATATTTTTTTTTTGTACATGGGATTGAACCCAGGAGTATATAACAGCTGAGTCACATCCTCACCTCTCTCTCCCTTTTTTTCTTATTTATTTTGAGGCCTTACTAAGTTGCTGAGGCTGGTTTTGAACTTGAGAACCTCCTGCCTCAGCCTCTGGAGCCCCTGAGATTATTAGTGTGCACCACTACACTGGACTTAATCAATATAGTCTTAAAACTATAAATAATTAAAAAATGGACATCATGAAGGCATTTAGTTCTCCTACTCAGGAGTGGAATGTTTCTTTGTTAACACATTTTTAACCCTTTTGGTAAACTTTTGTCCGTTTTTTCACATGACCACATATTCTTCATGCTATCTCTAGGTATTTTTGTTTCTATTGTCACTGTGAAGTGATATTTCTCTACCATGATTATTTGTGGCCATTGTCATTAAATTTGTATTTTTATCAAAACTTCCATTTGAACAAATCGTCAAATGCTCATCACAACCAAGAAAGTCCCATGTCATACCTCCATTCTCCGGCACACACATTTCCTGATCTATAGGAACAACCACCCTCACCTCTGAGCCCTATCAGGTATTCACATCCATGTTTCCAAATAATCTGCTAATACTACTGTTTATTGATTTTTCACTTTTACGGATTATCTATTGACTTCCTCTTGTAAAAGTTACAAGCTAAGCTTTCTTTCACAATCTCTCACCCTATCCTTTCAATCTCTTATTTTTTATTTCATCATTATCCATATTTTTATGTAAATATTTAGGACAGCTAAGAATTAGCTCAACTTTCCTGATCAACTTTTTATTCTCCCTGATCTAATCATCTTGTTTGTATTTGTTTGTTTGGGTATGGTTTTGGGGGACTATAGGAGGTAGAACATATTTTTCTTTGTACTAATCTTTAATTTATCTCCATATTCTTTCCCAGTGAAGCAAAATCCTTTCGAGGCATTCAAAAACTTTAAGAACAAGCAGTATTTTTAAAAAATGAAATAGAAAAAAAAGTAGAAAATGTTAGATCATTTTATATGTAAAAAAATATAAAATTTTATTCATGAATATTTTGTATGTTATTTTGCAATAAAAATTTTTTTTTTTTTAGTAGTGAGTCAAAAAATTTTTAAAGGTTTCTTATGAAAACCTCCTAACTGGAGATTCAATGGACTTTCTTTCCCCAGTGACAACTGATGGGTCATTCAATATTTTCACTCATCAGCTTCTCAACCTATAAGAGGAAGATTATAGACTGCATTCTCTGACAAACTTAAAAGCTAGTATTAACACAAAATTCTTCCATTTAAATTAATTGAAAAAAGGCTATCAGTCAACAGGCTAAACCATTCACCCTAAGAATAGTTTTCGGTTGGTATAGAATGACTGTTATCCATTGGCAATTTCATACTGTCCCACCTTATTGATCATCTAGAGTAAACTTTCGTTTTTTCACTGGGGAAGGACCTTAACTTTCTGCTTTTTCCATAGTGTCTGCCATTTAGTAAGTAAATAAGAAATCAACCCACTGATTATAAACTGTTTTAAATATACAAAGCTAAGAAGATTCTGAGAAACTTAAATATTTTCTTTATAATCTATTTTATATGTCATTTAGCTTAGATGTAGTTCAAAACTCATATGAGGGTCTAAACAAATGAAGTTTTAATATACACACTGCGTATCAAACTTATAGAGACCCTATACAATGGCCAATGCTAAAATCACAGGCTGCATAATACAGAGCTCCCAGATAATATATGGGACACAGTAGGCAACCTATGAATGTTTGCTAATTTGATTTTTTATTTGACAGGTGAGTTAGAGAGCAGAGGTACTTGAGTATTACAATCTAATTTTACATGTGTATCATTCTCACCAGGAGGAACATGTGTCTTGTCTCACTAGGCATCTAAATTTGAACTTACATACTTGAATATGCATTAAATCTTGGCTGGTTTAATAACCCAAGTTATATACAACTATATCTAATAACTCTCTTATGGATATTGTCCTAAAATTAAAAACAAGACCAATATATCATGAAGATGCTCTACCCAGTTCTCAAATACGTTCCCCTGATCATATTATCTTTTAAGCCAGATAATTAACTTTCTGTAGCCACCCAGAGAAAAGGAAAAAGGGGAGTAGCAAATTTTACTTTTGGTGCTTGCCACTGGGTAAGAAAATACTTCTGCTATTTTATTTGAAATTATAAGAAAAGGATCCAAAAATGTTGATCCCTCTTTGGAAAAGAATATGAATGGCCTGGTTTATGTAGACACTGTTCAGCGTGCAGGTTTCGATCAGACTGAAAGAGATGCAATATTGAACAGTAATCATGAGGAAAATTTGCTGTTAAAGATAAAGGCAGAAATTATGTGTTTGCTAAGGAAAACACACACAAAAAGGACTTTTTTTTCTCAAACACTGTAGTCAGGAAAAAATATGTGTGTTGTTTCCTATTTGGTGCTGGGTATTTTTATTTTTTATTAGCTATTCTTAAAAGATAAGTGAAAGAAATTTCAATAAATAGTGCAGACTGTGACTTGTTTACATGCTATGGCTTTGATAAATGTAAACTTAAAGGATTGGAATGCAAATGTTTTAAGTCTTGAAAGAGGGAGAGCTGGGCAAAAGAGATGAACTTCACTGTTTATCTGTATCTAAAGTCTCATTGCTAAGCAGAGCATACATATTCCCCTACCCGCATGCCCTTCAGTTTTGAGCATCAAGGCACTAGAGGTGGGACCTTTGCTAGACGATTAGGTCAAGAGGGAGGGGCCCACGTGAATGCAGTGAGACCCCAGAGAACTGCCTTGCCCCTCCACCATCCACCCTGCGAGGACTCTGAGAAGTTGCCATCTGTGTAGGAAGAAGTGGGCCTTCATCAGACCCAATCTGCAGTTGCCTTGTTTTTGGATTTCCCACCCTTGAGAAAACTAAAAAATAAATCTCTGCTGTTTATAAGCCACTCGGTCTACAGTACTCTTTGGTAGCATCCCAGACAGGTTGAGGGAGTCACCAAATTAGACATCTGTGTTGACACCATGTCCAAGACTTGGGAAGCAGAAGATGTTAAAACAACATGACAGGGAAGTGAAGAAGCCACTCCCTAATCTTGTGCTATTTAGATAAGCAAGTTGATAGCTGGGCTATGCTCCCAATTCTGTTCCCTCAAACCAGAAAAGGGAAGTGTTGAGAATTAACATACAGAAGGCCAAATTCAAGGACATTTTTAGAGTAAACATCATGATCATATTTAGGATTTCTGTGTTTTTTGGTCTTACTTTTCTGGCTAAAGTAACAAGGATCAAAAAGACAGGGTTTTGATCCTACCAGGAAACTAGTTTAACCATGAAAATCTAGAGTTTCCTCTTTCGTTGAGCTTCCTTGGGCTTAAGGAGAAAATGAGTTTCTTTCCTTGGCATGATTTTTCTTACATTTGCTTTCAGCAGCCCTAAGCTGAGGAATGCACAAGATTTGGGGTGTGGGCACAACAGTACGGAAAACCAAAGGCTCTGCCCTTTGCTCCACTGCTGTCCAGAGGCAGTTGTGAGAGGACAGGAGTCCACAGACAAGATCCGGGCTCTTGGCCAGAGATTATCTCCATCCCAGAAGAGATTCAGCCACTTGGCTTGTTCCCTACAACACTGCTAGCAGTTTTGATCATTTGCTTTCCCTTGAGACTATGTTCTATGCTTTATGTCCAGGTGGGAAATAATTTCTAGTATTTAATGTGAGGGCTGGTAATTATATATAAATAAATATATACATATCTACATGTTTAAAAGAACATTCTTTAGAATGTGTTGTCTCTCAATGAACCCAGTTATTTTGAAATATGAGCTATTTTCTTGTTTTAAAATCCCTTGCAATAGGGAAAAGGGGAGAAATGTATTTAGAGAATATACAGTATTCATAAAACCTTGCTCTAAATAATTCCCTTGTTCCTGTAACACACTTACATTATCTTTGTAAGCTTTGCTCTTTTCACCTGTAGCCTCCACAAAGGAGAAGAACCATAGAAAGCACTTTCAATAGCTATTTCTTCAGTGGCCAGCTACAATATCCCTGAATAAAATTATTTTTTATGTTCATATTATTTTTCTATCCAGTTTGCTTGACTCTAATCTACACCCATATACACTCATTGAGCAATATTTTATATACATACACAAGCACACATATTGTTTAGAGTTAAGCAAGTTGACATATATGTATATAAATACATACCAAATAAGAAAACACAGAGAGTGCTTACCACTCAAAATATTCCGATTCATAGTTCGATACATTTGAGGAAAACACTTTTGGAAATCTAAGTCCTAAGTATATAGTTTTGTATATAGTTTTGTAAAGAAAGTGACTTCTAAACTAGAGTCGGCTCTGATCCATTTATAAAGAACACCACACAGAAGTCAGCAAATAATGGCTGACATACAAGAGCTAAGTGTCAGCCACGCGTTTCGCACACATTGCTTTCTTTAACAGTTCCAACAACGCCATAAGGTAGGTGACCCAATTGTTCTAACCCTTTAGAGTTAAGGAAATGAGGCTGAGGGAGAAGTAACTTGCTCGAGGCCAGACAGGCACTGATAGAGCTGAGGATGGGTGCACAGTCTACTAGACACGGATTCTCACCTGGGATGCTCTGCTTACCAACCCTGACCTACAACAAATCACTTATGTTTTTTACTGACTGTCAGGTTTCTGTCTCAGAAAATGAAGGTATTATGAGATTCCAGTAAGAGGTATAGGAAAGCATTGCAAAGACATATTTCGGGCATATTGTTGGGAACTAAAATATCTGAGATGTTTCTATTTCTATATTACAGTATCAAGACATTTTTGCCCTGGGTCTTTTCCTTTTAGAATCTTCATGGCTGCCTCTTCTAAAAGTTTCATATTTATTGCATGCCTTCTAATCTCAGCAAAGAAACAAAACACATAGAGCAGGAGATTTTTTTAAAGAAAGAGTAAGAGAGAAAGACAGTTCATTTTAGTTTTTCATCTGGTTTTTGTTTTTCCTCCACTTAGTTGTGTACGTGCTCTGGGAATCAACCTCCAGTCCTCTTGCATGCCGAGTAAGCTCCCTACCCCTGAGCAACCTCTCCAGCCTGGGCAATAGATTTTTAACCAGTGTAAACAAGTGGGCTATTTTTCATTCACAAGGATGCAAAGGACAAGGAGCAGAGGGTGGCAGGTACAGTTGTCCTAAGGTACACACTGTGCTGCTTCCCTTACCCTTACTCCACATTCTACGACTCTTTCTCCTCCACACTCAGTGACAGCCATGACAACTTGTCACCCTGAACCTGACTACTCTGGGATGCTGCTAGATAGGCAGAGTAACTTTTTCTGAACACAACTTCATCACTTTTATTTAATCTGGTATCAGGCTCAATGTTTTCTTTCTGTCTTTCAAAGATATAATAAAATCTTTCCTTTTATACTATTTATTCTTGCAGAATTAGTCATTTGCCATCACTTTGTTGAAAGGGTCTCATGAGGGACAGAAGACAAAGATTTGGGCTCTGACTACAAACTTGAAATGGAAGCCTCTTACTTACCTTGTTTTATTTATTTTTTGGAGCTTTATAGTTATACATAGTAGTTGGCTTCATCCCAACAAATGCATACATGCCTGCAAATAGATTTCAGTTCAAGATCCTCCCTTTTTCCTTCCTGTCCTCCCTCCATCTCCCACTCTCCTACCTCAACTCTACTTCCTTTCACTCATCTATTAGTTTACATTTTATTGATTCCTTCTATTATCCTATCGTTCCCTCCCCCTTTCCTTTATTTCATTCAAGTTTCCCCATATGAGAGGAAATACCTGACACTTGAGTTTCTGAGTTTGGCTCATTTCACTTATTATGATATTCTCCATTTTCCTCTATTCACTCACTGTCAAATGCCATAATTTCATTCTTTTTCATGGCTGAGTAGAACTCCATTGTGTGTGTGTATGTGTGTGTGTGTGTGTGTGTGAGATAATCCTTTCATCTATCGACGGGCATCTAGGCTGATTCCAAAATTTAGCTATTGTGAATTGTGCTGCTATAAACATTGAGGTGGCTATATCGCTATAATATGTCGATTTTAGATCTTTGAGGAAAATACCAAGGAGTGGATAGCTGACTTTAGAAGCAGTGAAATATTAATTTTAGGATACAAAACATCAATAGCATCAATTTTTGTGGCATTCTAGTGTTCGCTCTCCATGGTTTGAGAAATAATACATGCCTGTCTGGAGCTCTTATGGTTTGTAGAGGTGTCACCTGGTCAACATGTGAGCCTGTCAATGGGAGGTAGCCTCTCTTACTTTTTTCTCTTTCATTTGGTTCTCAAAAAAGTGCACATTACCAGTCATGGTGGCTCACACTTTTTGTACCAGCAATTTGGGAGGCTGAGGCACAAAAATTGCAAGTTCAGACAGTCTCAGTAATTTAGTGAGGCCCTAAGCAACTTAATAAGGCTCTGTGTCAAAATTAAACATTAAAAGGGCTGGGAGGGGGAGCTGGGGTTGTGACTCAGTGGTTAAGCACCCTTGGGTTCAATCCCTGCTACAATAAAAAGTGCACAAAGCTTTTTTGTTAAACAGATGAAACAAGGTTTGAGATGAAATACAAATCAAAACTACATTAAGACTTCACCTCACTCCAGTGAGATTGGCAAAGATGAATATAAACAGTAACAGATGCTAGAGGGGTTGTGGGGAAATAGGAACACTGCCTGCACACTGTTGGTGGAACTGCAGACTGGTATAGCCACTCTGGAAAACAGTGGAAACTACTCAAAAAACTTAGGGTTGGATCCACCACATCCAACTATCCCTTTTCTGGGTATTTTTCCAGAGGAGTTAGAATTAGCACATTACAGTGACACAGCAGCTGAATTATGGAATCAACCCAGACGCCCTTCACTGGGTGAATGGATCCAAAAGCTATGATATATATATACCATGGAATTCTACTTAGCAATTAGAAACAATGATATCACAGCATTTGAAGGTAAATGGATGGCAATGGAAGAAATTATGCTGAGCAAAATTAGCCAAACTCAGAGACTCAAGGGTCAAATGTTTTCCCTCACTTGTGAAGGCTAGAGCAAAATCCAGGCTTGGGTGAAAGGTAGGCAAGCCCATGTACTAGACTCACCAAAGTTGAAGAAGCTCATAATCTAGGGGAACCAACCATAGATAGGTTGGGTAGGGGAGGGAAGAAGTAGGAGGAATAATAAGGAGGGATCTAGGGGGGTGAATTATCAATTTATCTTACTCTTTAAAATCTCCCAAGAATCCTAATAATACTTATGCAATCATTTAATTCTGGAAAATGCACAATCATATGTGTGTGTACATATGTACGTATATATATGTACACACACACACATATATAAACATTTTTATCTATAATAGGGAAGATATATGAGGAGTCAAGCAACTTGGGGATGGGTGTTGTGGGGATGATCCTGGATTAGGATCAAGAGAATATCACATTGTTATTACATGTGCATTTATGATTGTACAACAACACAACTCCTCAATTTAAAAAAAAAAAGAGTAAAAAGGACTGGAGGTGTCATTCAGTGGTTAGAGTCCCCTGAGTTCAATCACTAGTACACACACACACACACACACACACACACACACAAATGGATGAAACTAAAAGAGGTCAGGAAAACTGCACATATTCCCATGAAGGCTCTGCAAGTACCCACTATTTTTAGGATGTGGTGTGTGCTGCTTCGTTAGCACTTCAGGCAGCAACCTCTTCCATGATGCAAAATAAAATGGCTAAATGGTCTAAAATATTATGTAACTTGACATTTCAAAAAAAGGGAGAGAGAAAGAGGGACAGTGAGAGAGAGGGAGAGAGAAAAAGAGAGAATCAATTTTTATTTAGTTTTTCTTGTGGCTATTGTTGTTCCAACACTTCGTTGTGCATGTGGTTCTGGGGCTGGCACCTGTGGTAACTTGACCCTGTTAAGCAAACATATTTGGGTGTGGTCTATAACACCTTAACACCTTAAGCTTTTTGTTCTAATGTTCCTAAATACTTGTGTTCACATATTCTTCAGTCCTACCTCAGAATAACCTCAGGAAGCAGGATAAGTATTTTTAACTGCAACTCATAAATGTAAAGATTGGTAACTCTGCCAAGATTTTCAGTTAGTAGTAAATTTGAAATTGAAGTCATGTGACTTCTGGAACATGTTTTTTACACTAATCTATATTTTTACTCAACAATTATACTTCATCCACATTTTGAGATAGTTTTTCTAGTCTTCAAAGGAAGTGAGGGGTGGGGTGTGAATGTTTATGAAAATGGAAAGAGTGGAAGAATGTGAAAAGGAAAGATTGAAATGAAAACTCACAGAGGTGACTATAGGAGACATCTCTAGCTCAGCCAGTCACTCCCTAATCATGCAGACACAGCCATGCTCACAAGAACTGTAGGAAACACCATTACTCAGCTTCACAGCTGCACACAAAAGGATAAGAGGTCTCTCTTCCACCTAAACTTGGCCCATGTGTCCAGGCCTGCTTCTCTGACCGATATGCGTATCCTCTTCTTCTGTTTCTCAGGATGGAAACTTCAGGGAAATCTATCAGATCAACCATGTGGCGAATCATTACTTATTTTTTCATATACCTATTCCAGATGCTTTGTGATAAATTAACTAAAAAACAACAAAACAGAGAGGTACTCTTCAGGGCGTGTCAGATAGGGCTATTACTTAAGCAGTGATTGACATGGAAAACACTATGCAATTGTCTCAGACTTTCCTCTAATTATCATAGAATTGTGAGATTGGGAGTTGGCCTAAAGAAGATAAAGAGAAATCTAGAACTATTTTAATAGTTAATCATCTGAAAAGAGATGCTGTTATAGGGAAAAAAATGTATTGTTCTTCCCCTATATTGGTAAGACAGAGGAGAGGGAGAAAAAAATTACTCAGTGACTAATTTAGAAAGAAAAACTCCTATGCCTTCAAGAAGTTTTGTGCATTTTGACAGACAAAGAAAAAACTCTGAAAATTATTTTAAAAGAATGTCTATGCTTTCTAGATTAGACTAATTCGGGACTCAAAGGAAAGACACTGTAATTTCAAGAACTGTAACAAGGAAGTGAGCAGGAGGATATGGAAGGAGTAATTTTCTTTAACTTTCATGCTCATAGAGGGCCATCACTTCTTATTTCTATGAATGTATTCATTATTTTCAATGAAGGTAAAGTGTTCTCCCTTGGTAACTAATTTAAGATGCTATTTAGAGGACATGTCTTCTGAGGATGGTAATAGGTTAGTAAGTAAATTCACGTATATCACATATTGACGATAGGTTTCAGCATTCTTTTTGTTGAAGTTTAGCCAACAATAGGACTTTGGAAATGAAATTGTGAGTCATAACTTTTACACTGAACACTGTGTGTCTGTGTGTTTATAGAGATGTAAGGTAGGATTGCAGATGGGGAGAAAACACTATTAATTATTGATACCTACTCTGTGAAAAGCTATATTAGTGAACTCTTTGCTAATACCTTGAAAGAAGAAGAAATCAAAGGCCCTATAGTCTTGGTAAATGAAGTATATCCTCCTAATGAGTATAGTCTCTCCATATTCTCTATCTATACCTCACCCGCATTTCAAGACCAAACTCAAGTTTCATATTTTTTTGTAAAAACGTCCCTTGTATTCCAGTTTCAACTGCTCTCTGCCCTCTATCAGTAAAATCTGTTTGGATAGTATATGTCCAGATCATTCATTTAGCAGTTAATAATATCCTCCAAGATGACATGATCTCTTTTTTTGAAAATGTTTTGGATCTTTAAATCTAGATTTCTCAGTTGATTTTTCTCTACCCTTTCCCAGGAGACCATAATTCTTAAAGAATTCTTAAAAAGCAGGAATAATTTCTTCTACTAATTTTACACCTTACAAAATTTAGCATAATTTTTTTGTTCAACAAAAACTTGTTTCTTCTTATTTAAAAAAAAAAACAGACAATGAAAGATAGTACACCAACAATGTAATAAATTATTCACTGAGAGCACAGAGAAGAGAAAAATCGATATATGCAGAAGTAGTCTGGGAAATCTTTCAGGAATAGATAGAACTTGGATTAGGCCCTGCAAGATGGAATAACTTGGAGAGAATGTGCATGTCTGCAGAGGCATCTCAAGTCACCTAACCACCATGTGATTTCACTATAACCTATACATAAGACACTGCTGCCTAAGGAGACGAACTGTCTGACTCTCAAGGAAAAATCATGAAGAATTATTAGATGGTCCAACATGACATTAAAGATGAGATTTGGGGCTGCAATGGTTTGCTAGTGAAACCATTAATATTATCATGAGTACTGAGCCTGAGATAAATTGGGCTATGCAATTAATAAAATTTATCTGTTAAACTTTCCCTTGTTCCCTGCTATTCCATTAACTTTTCTTGAGACTTGCAATTGTGTTTGAAAGAAAACTATGTTGTTCAGGAAAGTGCATGCACTTACCTGTGTCCTGCAGGTAAAGTGGAGAGAATGTATGGTGTTTCTTGCTACAAAAAAAAAATCACCTTCGGATGTGCATGTGATTCAGGACATCATGCCTTGACCCCTGTTCTCTCTGCCGGCAGTGGCCCCTATGACCACCTCCACATCTATATGCCCTCTCTACCTCCACTCTCAGCAACTTTACCCTATATGAAACAATCTATTCACTTTTCAAGGCCTATGCCCTTCTTCAACCTCTTTTAGTAGAATAAATCCTTCACTTAACATTTTCAAGTAGCTTTATTAGAGGAATATTATATATATATATATATATATATATATAATGATTCATATTGGATAATCAGCATCTAGCATGTTTTCTTGCCATCTAGAAATATTTCAACATTTTTTTACATTATTAAGATAATGAATGAACAAAGGAAAGAACATAAGTATTTAACCAGAATCTGGACAAAGAAACTGTATTTCTAGATTATATCATTTAAACAAATCAGACTTTCTTATGGATGAATGAAGACATTTCTAATTTTCTCTCATTATTATTTTTTATGCATAGCTGCTCTTCCTAATCTTTCTTTTTCCTTTTCTACTTTTTTAAATTGAGAAATGTGTTGTTGTACAATGATAAATGCATATGTAGTAATATTATATTCCCTTGATCCTCATCAAAGCCCTGGGCGTGGTGGGGGGACCAGAGACCTGTGCTGGAGTGTCAGCTGGGTGGGCACTGCTCCATGGGGTGTCTTCCTTGGGCTATCCTGGGTGCCTGCTGGGCCTGGAACTACAGGCCTGGGCCAGCATGTTGGCTCCTCTCATTATTTTAAGACTGAAATTGGACATTAAATTCCACCTGTGTGGGATCAACACTATGTCATTGCATTAATTATATGAGACATCAGATTTTTTTAAAACTCACGTATATCATATATATAAATATATATATATATAAATATATACTACCTATATTAATATATAAAACTATACTAAACATATAAACTAAATATAAAAATATATTTCTAAAGTTAGTCCTAACAAATTTTTGTGTGCCCTAAAAACTTCATTTCTCAAAGGGCATATTCAGATTTGGAGTATCTCAAGATACAATGCAAATCACCTGTCACAACTAATATGCCAGGGGACTGGAGCAGTGGCTCAGTGGTTGCTGTGCTTGTGTGGCATGCGCGAGTACATGGGTTCAAACTCCAGCACCCACATACACAACTAAATGTCAGAGCAACAAAAGCCATGTGAAAAACTCAATAAAAATTGATTCTCTCTCTCTCACTGTCCTTCTCTCTTTAAAAAAAAAAAAGTAGTTTAAAAAAAAACAACTAATATGGCCATAGAATTGAGGAGATAGACGTCATGTCACACCTAATCAGTGTTTCATAAGTAAGGACCATTAGGCTCTCTGGGTAGGGGTCCACCAAAGACCTCCTTAAATTATGTCTTTAGGAGTAAGTTCAAGACCTTGTATTTTGATAAGATCTTCTTGGAATTCCCAAATACACTAATGTCCCTTTGGATATCAGTGTATCATCTTGTTTAGTTCTTTATTAACATGAAATCACCTCAAAGATATCTTCTCTGATTGCATTCGAAGGTGTAGCCTCCCTGTCCCAATTGCACTTTCCTTACCCCCTTTCCTCCCTTAGGTTTGTTTATCCCTGGAAGTGATATCTGAAACTGTCTGTATACCACTCATTTACTGCTTTCCCTCACATCTCCCAAAGCACTTCTCAACAACTAGGACATACGTCATAAAGTAGGTAATTTTTAAAAATATTTTGTTCACTGCTATGTGTCCAATACCTCATAAAGTCCTTGAACACTATTAACAAGTTTAATAAAAACTTGTTAAATAAATGAATCACTCCCTCAAGTGTTTTGAGTTCATAAACTTCTAAAAGTAGTATTTTAACCTCTTTTTCTCCATTGAAAAGATATTTCAATTCTTCTCCCTCCTCTCTCTCCCCCTCCAAAAAAAAAATTAGAAAGAAAGAATGTAATCAATTTATGGTTTGGATCTACAGATTAGAATTTCCTTGAAATATGTCTTATTTCTGTTTTATACTATAATCCAGCAGGAAGCTTTTTTTTTTTCTCTCTCTCCCTTTCACCTTTGTATATTTCTTTGATACCAAACTTTGGGGTCAAAGATTGAATGAGGATGAAAATAAAGGAGAAAAAATTAAGAAGTGTCAGACTTAATGGAAGCAATAAATAATGTTTTGCTGAAAGCTCCCTAAGAATAGATGGCACAGTCTATGTAGGAGTATGTAAATGGTATGCAAATTAGAATCTAATTTTAATGCAAATGCATATGTGGTCCTCCTAACTATTTCATGCATCTGGATAGAGCCCCTAGGAAAATTCTAGTGGAGAGAAATGTGCTCTCAGCAATGTTTTAATGACTGGGTGTGTTGGAGAGCAGTGGGTGCCACACCTGGCATGTATGATAAGGTCTGCTAGCTGTGCACTAAAAGCAAGATTTTATGTAAGCAATACTGCTTCGCAGCTTTGGTGAGCTACCAGTTTGAGTTACACACAACTTAACTTACCTGTTCTACAAGTGGATATGATGTTACTTTGCCTCAGGATGGTGGGCAGTGTTTATAAGATAACACATCATTTAAAGTAGGGTATGTATAAGAATTTGAGGGCCAGAGGTACTGCTAAATGAAAATTACCACAACTCAGTGCTCTGGTCCCATTTCATTATATAGCACCATCCAGCCTGAGTGGGTAATTTGCACATTACCACCAGTAATATGAGGTCTATATAACAGGGGGAAAAACTGCAGGAAAAAAGCTACATGTTCAAATAAGTTTGTCCCTATTGCTTTAAGAATTTACTTAACAAAAGCAAAGTTCATAGAAGAAATAAAGGCTCAAAGGAAATATCTTAATACAAAGACCGTAAATGGGAGACAAAGGGACTACATATGTCTTATGATAGCTCTGCAAAATTTGTCCTTCTATTTTGAGAATTATAGACAATAATGAAAACATTGCCATCTTTTAATTCTATTTATCTATAGTCCTTTAATGCTATAAATTATCTATTATTATCAATTATCTACCCTCTTTTCGCCATTGATATTTTTGTTCACAGCATGTAAAGTAGATGGAGCTCCATTACACCCCTTGTTTTATTAATTTTTTTGAGAGAGACACTGTTTGCATTTTTAAATTTTTAATTGATTCATAAAAATTACACATATTTCTTATGGCTGTATGTGATGCTTCCATACATGTATACATTGCAAAATGTATAATTTTTTTTCTAAATCAGACTGTTTTTGTCTGGCATGGTGCCTGAGTGGTTTAAGGGTGCTTTCCATAGCAAGATACCAAATTTTGTGTAATATACACATCTTGTGGTACCACCAGATAACTGACTCCCCTAAACTTTAGAAAGAACCTGTCTGGTATGAGAGAGAGGCCTGAAGCCAGGGACAAATTTTCAGATAGGAGAGGAAGGATTTCCCAGACATCAAACACTAAAAGCATCAATGCTATTAGAACACTGGGCTTTGAGCTAACTGTGGGCTAAAGCAGCTTCCTGTACTATTTCAAATCAAGGGAGATGTTGATGTCACCTAGTTGCTGCCAGCAGACACAGAATTGAAGCAAATCTTCTAAACCACTGCTGTCAGTGTGGTTTAAAGACTGACACTAGCAACAGGTTAGAAACCCATACTCTTGGGCCCCAACCCAGATCCATAGAATTGTAATCTATTTTGGTAATTCCTCAGGTGACTCTTATGGATGTTGCAGTTTGAAAAGATTTGTTGTACAGAGAACTATAGCCTAATATGGTTATATTGATTAGAAGAAAACAATGAGCTCACAGTACTGAGCACCATGGACTTGGGGAGAAAGGAATTGTGAATGAAAATCAATAGGGAAAGACAAAGAGTTTGGGAGAACTTCACAGACCACAGATTGTTAAGTGTGAAACTCAGAGTTTTCAGGCAAGATATGTACAAGCCTTAAAGACAGGGAGCAAAACAACGAGCAGGCACAGAGCGTGACAGGGAGTGAGCAAGCGCGTGGAATTTAAAAATGAAATTCTAAAAGTGAGAAGTACATGGTAGTTCTATTTTTAATCTCTTTATGAAGCTCCATACAATTTTCCATTATGGTTGTACCTATCTCTGTTCCTACCAACTGCGTACAAGGCTTCCCTTTCCTCCACGGTCACAGCAACATTTATTTCCTGACTTTCTGATAAGAGGCACAGCATCAGTAGTGGGACTATACCTTATACTGGTTTTGATCTGCATTCCCAGGTGATGAATGGTATTGAGCACCTCTTCACCCATTGGCATGTTCATGTCTCCTTTGGAGAAATGTCTGTTTAGGTACTTTGCCTTAATTTTAAAAATTGTTTTATTTTTTACTATTGAGTTGTATAAGTTTTTTAAAATAAATTTTATATATTAACTCCTTATCAGGTATATGGTTCGCTAATATTTTTTCCTAGTCTATATGTTGTTAACTCACTTTGGTGATCTTCTCCTTTGCTGAGTAGAAACTTCTTTTAAAATTGGTTCAACATAGTTTTACATATTGAAGAGATGCATTGCTACACATTCATACACACATACACAACGACAAAGTTTCTTAAACCCAATCCTTTTCCAGGATCTCCCCACCTTTACCCACTCCCCAATCTCTTGTATCTTCTGTAATTCCCCTGTTACAGATATAAATGACCATATCTACGTATTTTAAACATTGAAATTTCTAGATTTATATGCCTTTCTGAGTATATTTTGACTTCTCATGGGAGTCAGGTATTGATGGCCCCTCTCTCCCCTCCCTTTCTTCTTCCCCCACCTTCATAGCTATGGTTCCCACAGCTTATGTATTACTTCAAATTTGGTGTGTCTATTAATTAAACTTGACTAACTTTCATCCTATCCAAGGTTTTACTCTAGCTTCCACATATGAAAGAAAACATTTGACCCTTAATTCTCTGTGTTTGGCTTGTTTCACTCAACATGATTTTTTTTTCCATTTCCTTCCATTTACTTGAAAATGCCATGATATTTTTCTTTCTAATAGCTGAGTAGAACTGCATTGTGTGTGTGTATATATATATATACCATAGCTTTTGGATCCATTCATTCAGTGAAGAGCATCTAGATTGTTTCCATAGTTTCACTATTATAAATTGAGCTGTAATATGCTGATTCTAGTTCTTCTGGGACAAAACTCAGGAGTGGGATAGCTGTGTCATATGGTGGCTCCACCCCTAATTTCTTGAGGAGTCTTCACACTGCTTTCCAGAGTGACTGTACTAGTTTGCAGTTCCACCAACAGTGTGTTAGGATTCCTTTCTCCTCCCAACCCCTCCAGCACCTGTTATTGTTCTTCATTTTTTGCCATTCTGACTAGAGTTAGGTGAAGTCTCAGTGCAGTTTTGATTTGAATTTCTGACTGCTACTGACATACAACACTTTTTTCATATAATTATTGGCTTTTTGAATTTCCTCTGTTGAGAAGTTTCTGTTTAGTTCCATACCCCATTTATTGATTCTGAGTAAAAACTTTTTAACTACAGTAGTCACACTTATTTCTCTTTGTTTTTGTAGCCTAAATATTTGATGTGGGATCCAAAATATCACCTTTCAAGGTCAATATCAAGAAGCTTTCCCCTATTTTTTCTTCTAGGAAGTTTATGACCCAGAAATCCCTTTTGGGGGCATATTCCCAATAAAAATGAAATTACCACCTTATAAAGATATGTGCACTTTTATGTTCTTTGAGCATTATTCCCAATAGCGAAGATTGAGGAACAACCTGAGTACCTGGCAATGCATGAACGAATAAAGAAATTGTGTTTGTGTGTGTGTGTATGTGAGTTTGTGTATGACAGATTATTATTATTTGGACATAAAAAAGATATTCTGTCATTTGCTACAACATGTATGAATATTATACTAATGAAACAAGCCAGACACACACAAAACAAATGTAGGATCTCACTTATTTGTATACTCTGAAAACAAACAATAAAAAGAATCAAATATACCAAGATAGTGAATAAAACAGTGGTTACTCTGATTTAGTGGATGGGGGAGCAATGAGGAAATTATGTTAGAGGCTATAAAGTAGCAGATATAAAGCATGGATGTTCTACATAAATACTACATCTTAAAAGTTTTATAGGATTTGGATTTCTTGCTAAGTATATAGATTTTAGCTTGGCATTCTTGGCCACAAAAATAATAATAAAGTAGGTAACTATACAGATGATAAATATATGTTATTTTTCATCATTAAAGTAACTACTTTACTCTCTCTACGTATCCCATAACATCATGTTGTACACTATAAGTGTAAAAAATAAAACATTTAAAAATTGTTGAAGAAAAGAAGAAAAAACAATGTATATATTATGTGGCAAGTCAGACATAGCTAAAGAGAGAAATAATAACCTGGAATATGTATCTGAAGAAATTATCCATATGTAGCACTAGGGAAGATGATAAACACAAAACAGACACTGAAAGAAATATATGACAAATTGTATCTCATATATTTGCAATGCTGGAAGGAGATAATAGAGGTAATATTTAAAGAACTAATCACATAAATTATTCAGCACCAGTAAAAAGTAATAAATCCACAAGTCTTCAAAAACTTGCCTAGGTACAAACTGAATTTGAGTCTCAGAAAACCAAAAGCCAACATATCCTAAACAAACCCAGAGAAAAAGAAGAGATTACCTGGGAAAGAAAAACAAACAGATGCTAGAAGTTTTTCTAAGATAAAAAATGAAAAAATTAATATCAGCCAGAAAAACTATTCCAAAAGAAAAAAATAACATGAAATTCTTCAGAAAAAAATCAGCCTCAGAAAATTTTCAGTTGAGTGAAAGATAATCTGATTGCTATTGTGCTCTTACACATTCAATAGCTCCCTTCATCTCTAACCATAGTCCTTGTTCTTAAAAATAAGTTTGTGCACATAAACTTTGTCTGTAGACAAATGAGAGGGTCATGTTTCTTTATTAATTATATTTATTATGGTTCATATTCTTCATCATAGGGAACTTATTCCTAAGATCCAGTGCATTTTATCAACACTCATTTTCACTTCCCATAAGATTTTTATGTGACCCAAATGATTGATCACTCATCTATATATGCCTAATTCCCAGTATGGATTTGACTAAGGAAATTCTACTCAGTGGTCCCAATAATATGTGCACACAGTTTGTGCTCTATAGGAATTTAGGACTAAGCGATATTTTAAGCATTCCACAGCCTTTCCACTTCCTGTCTCACTTAATGAACACTGTGGTATACTGAACAGAACCCCAAGATGCCATTGGCAGAGGACACTACTCTCGTGCTTATTGTACTTATTTCAAAGCAAAGCATCTGAACAGTTTAAACTATTCCAAACATGATCTTAAATCTGCTCTCTGAATTCTGACAGATCAGCCTTACTCTAACTCATGTTTTAATCTGCATTACTTGTGTTGCATCCCACCAATGAACATAAATTTGACATATTTAAAGTAGTATCCAAATAGCAAGACTTTGAATCCAGAGCAATTATTCAGGAGTCCAGAATCTCCCAGTGATCTCATTACAAATGTTTCTTTCTTGGAGTTCAGGAAAGATTCTGGAATGATTCTGTCATATGCAGCTCCACAGCTCTTCTGCTCTGATACCCACTGTTCTCATCAACTTGGGTTCTGTTTCTAAGGAGTTTTACACATAATCATAGCCAGGTCTACTGATCTCCCTTTGTGCAGGGAAAGTATTTGGCATTCTGTATGGCTGATTCTGTTAGGAGAGGTCAGAAAATTGAAATGTTGATTCCTGAATGCAGAGACCTTCCTGATACTGAAACTATTCTTTCCCAGCAAATACTGTCACACTGCAGATGGAAAGGGTAGTGTCTGCTGCCAAAAGCCCTGCTCACCTTCACCAGATTCCTCAATTCTTGGTGATTTTCTTGTAGAGGTTTCATTTTCTCTTCACTCTCTTCAATCTGCTGAAGGAAAACCAATGTTGCTTTTCTTTTTTTCATTATTTTTGATTAAGGAGTTGAGATACTGTACAATCATAAACATATAAAGTTATGATATCATATGTATTTGTTCTTAGATCAGTTACCCCTACATCACCTACACCCTAAACTCTTCATTCTTCTATATTTCACCCCTACAAGTGATATAAATGCTTAGATTGTGAATTTTTCAGAATTAAATGATTGCATAAGTATCGTTTGGATTCTCAGGGGGGTAAAGAGTATGCTACATTGTTGATTGTCTCCCTAGATCCCTCCCTATCCTCAGCTCTACCTATTCCCTCCATACATACTTATCTATGGTTCCCCTAGGTTGGGTATTGCTATGTCCTTCTGGGTCAAATACGTGAGTTTGACAACCTTTGAAAACCAATTTGTATAGGTTTAAATGCCATGTGAGGGACAAATTCAAGTTCTCTCCCTTTGTGCTCATGTTCCATGCAAATTAATTTAAGGAAACTGAACCTGTGTTTCAAAGTCCTGGAATATTCCACATCAGTTAAACTCAAAGATGCTTGACCAGAGGGAGCTGTTTTGCCAAAAATCACAAAGAGAATTTTACTAGAATATCAACAACTCCCTAATTTTGACTTGATTTTTTTCACTGCCATTGGGCCTTTATGACTTCCAAATCCTTAATGATAGGGAGAATCCCTAATGATTGAAACGCTCCACCTACCCATCCTTGTGTAGGCAACAAATCATTTTGTCTCAGTTCAGTGTGGAACTTGACAGGCTATTGCTTCAAATGCATTTAGTTCACTTCAACACTATATCAGAGTTAGTGGTGACATAAGACCTATTTTTTTTTATTCCTCTGTAAAAGAACCATTCCCATCCACCCTGCCTTTTAATTAGTCACATGGCTTCCCAGAACAAGAATACATTTTTCCAATCATGATTTGCTAAGTATGGTGAGTTGATTAAATTCTGGCCAATGGGAGGTAAGCAGAAGCGTTGCACAGCACTTGATAGACTCTTCCCTGAGAAATATTGTGTGTGCCTTTTGTGATCATCTTGTCTTTCACTGTCAGAAACACAGATGACGTGATCAGCCACCAGGCAGAACATGAGACACTAGAATCCTTACCTTCAACCCAGTATCATGCTATATATGCCTTGGAGTACCAACCCACACTTCTGTGTGAAAAACAAATGCACTCCTAACCTGTTTCAGCCACTGTTATTTGGGGGTTTTTTTCCCCCTCACAGATCAATTCAATCCTAACATTACATAGCTCCATGGAAATATCCTACTTTTGACTTGAAGTCAAATTTTCCAAATCTTACCAGCTCCACATCTCACTTCTCTCCCTTTTCTTATTCTCTTATGTTATTGATCCTGAATCTTTCTCCATTTCTACGATTGTTTCTTCCTTTCAGTTTTTTTTTTTAATTCGTTAAAGATGGTCTTACAGTTAGGAGGGAATCATTACCAAACAATCAAGAACAAATGTATAATGACAGAGCAAGCTAAGGCTGATGCCATTTCATGGTTTCCCCCCTTGGGTTCCCCATGGTTCCATGTTTCCCCCTATTTAACTCCCATGTTAATTGGACTTTTCATGGAAGTTGAAGGTTCCCCTCTGAGCTGATTCCCCCATACTCCCTCCCTCCATACTCCTTGATATCCTTCCTATTCCCTCACTCCCCTGTCACCCTCCCTACTCCCCCCAGCATCCTAGGCAAGGTTCCCCCTATTCATGTAAAAATTCATACATGTTGAGGTCATTGTTAGGTTAGCCATCTATTATACTGCTTCCGATTGTATTCTAGCTTCCACAAATGAGAGAAAACATTTGGCCCTTGAGTCTCTGAGTTTGGGATATTTCACTTAGCATAATTTTTCCATCTCCATCCATTTGGCTGCAAATGCCATAATATCGTTTTCTCTAATAGCTGAGTAGAATTCCATTGTATATATGTACCAAAGTTTTTGAATCCGCTAGTCGAGTGAGGGGCATCTGGGTTGGTTCCATAGTTTAGCTATAGTAAATTGAGCTACTATAAACATTGATGAAGCTGTATCTCTATAATATGCAGATTCTAGCTCTTTTGGGAAAATACCCAGGAGTGGGATAGCTGGGTCATAAGGAGGGGCTGTGGGAAGAGAGGAACACTGTCACATTGCTGGTGGGACTGCAAACTGGTATAGCCACTCTGGAAAGCAGTGTGGAGACTCTTCCCTTCAGTTTGGAATATGAGTCAGTCTCCCTAGGTCTCTGATTTTAGTGTACAGCACAGATACAGCTTTTTTATTTGTTTGTTTCCCCCTTCTCAGATCAATGATTCCTCAAATATTTTTCCTGGTACCATCTGACCCATTCAGTTCTGGGTCTCCCGGGCCCATAACGTATTCTTGGGCAGGACTGGAGACACCATGCTTACTGAAGACACAGGGTTTGTGTTCTCCACCTTCTCTCCTAATTAAGTGTCCCTGCAGCAGAAGGCTTTGTGGAATATTTTTCCACTTCACTTTGCTACCTAGGACAGATAAAGGAACACAGAAAGAAAATTCATTTCTATGCAAAGAGAATATATTGAAAGTGCACAAATGAATAATATAAAAGTGGCAAATTTCTTATCTGCCAAAAACATCTTCCCTCTGACTCATATTCCAGCTAAATACATTTGAATGGTGGGATGCTATTTCTGCTATCATATGGAATTGACCTTCTCTGGCCACCTTCTCTGAAATGCTTCTCCATTCTCCCATATAAATGTCTCTATTATTCTCAATGGTATCACTGGACAATAAAAAGGTATGCCCTTAATTCAGTCCCAGAACAGAATGTCCATTATCATTAATGATGATCATAACCTGAAAAAAGAGTCAATTGACCTCTTAGCATATGCCCTCAAGCTACATAATCAGGTTTCCCTGGGGATTTGGTATGCATTTGATAGGATAGGATTAATTCAGCATAAAAATATTCTCTGGCCTATTTGAACTTTAAGTAGAATACAAAATGACCTACTTTGACAATATATTTAACTTTTCTCACACTTACTATTTTTTCCAACTCTTTGTTCATTACCTTGCCAAAGTGTTTATGTGAAAGGATTCTTAAGTTCTTATATCCACACCTATACTGGAATGTGAATACTTTTTTTAACACCACCATATTGTCAAGAAACAACTACAGGAGGAAATTAGTATTAACAAGAAATGAAAAGTGATTCTGAAATGAAAGCTTATAAAAGCAAATTTTTAAAAATTTATTTGGCATGGATTTCTAATATTATTATAGGCCAGGACACTTAAAGAAGGCTGTCCAGAGAAAATAAAATTTATAAAATGGAAAAATCAATGCTTCAAAAAGCATTTGCTTAACTTTTCATAAAAGAAGTATAGTTATTCTATTAACCAGAAATTTTTTTAAACTTTTAGTAATTGTGCTTACTTTTTGAGCCTCCAAATCAGAAATATTTTAAACAACCAATGAAAAGGAAAATACTTCAGTGTATAAACTCTACTGGTATTGCAATGGTTCAATTTTGGTGAGTCTAAATCACATGCTTACAAAGCTCTCCTACCTTGTGTATGTTCTGATGCCAGGAAAATCCAAAACTTGCCATTGTTTTATGTACTGTATCGACGTTTTGTGTTTTTAACAAAATGGCAAACATTTTGAAGGAGAAATACCTATATTTCTTCGGTACCAATCACTGGATATAGAGCACTGCTAGATCCCCATTTAGGCCTTTGACAATTTATGAACTTGATAAATCATTTTTAGGATTATATGGTATAATTGTATTTTTAAAATACAAGGATACTGATCTCTGAAACTATATCATGAATCAATCTACCATAAACATAGTTGTTACTTGTGCAACATTAAATATTCAGAAATACTAAGGGGAAATTTATTATAAGTAATTATCTAGCACTAGTGATAAAATTAACAATGTGTAAAAGGTTGGATTCTTTTTAAAAGCAAGGTGTTTACTTTGAAATGTAAAGCCATGTTTAACTACAATTCTTGATGACACCTCTCCTTTAAAACACTCTTTACGAACAAAGTGTTACCAAGAAAAATTACAACACTAGCTAATGACAACCAAAGATGCATAAAAGTTTAAAATGAAAAAGTAAACTGATTGTAGATATTTCTAATGACAAAGTGGGAAGCTATACCTTAAATAAAGAAACTTGTTCTGATACAAAACTGGGTTTTATTCACTTACTTCAGCAAGAGAGAGCACAAGGGATCAATTCTGAATTAGTATCTCATCACAGGAAGTGAGTGCACAATTTTGATTATTTATGGATTGGACTTATGAATCCCCAGAATGATATAGAAGAAGGAGAGTCTTTGAATTGGTTGATTTAAGATAAGGCCTTATGCAAGTAAGTGAGGTTCTGAGCAAAGACAGAAGTGTTATAAAAGTCAAAAGATGCTCTGCATTTCATATTGCATAACTGACAATGAGGGGTGACTTTTACAGTTCTCAGTCACCCCTGGTTGTGGCTCTCTTTAGGCCAGGACAAAGAATTTGGCCTCAAAAGCTGTTTCATTACTGATTTACAACATTGTCGCAATATCTCATATAATCAATCTTTAAAAGAAAGAAAGAAAGAAACCAACAGTTTAGAGCCAACGCTGGGTTTGATTGTTTGCTTCTTTTATTAAAGGATGAGTTTTTGGACCATCTAATGTGACAGGCTGTGCAGAAGCATTGAAGACAGCAAATGCACACAGAGTAGATAAGAAGAGTGATGACTGAACTTTGTAGAACACTTCAAAGCCACATGCAGAGATTACTAAACTCAGGACAAGGCAATATAACCAAAATCTATTAGAACCTACCTTGTAGAGTCAAGTGGCTGGCCCTTGTAAAAGACTATAAGAGTACTCCACTTAGCTAACATTATTGATCCACGTGTAATACATGCTGTTGGTACTGGCACAGTTTCAGCCTTGACGACCTAGTACAAATTCTAAAGCTATCAGATTTGCTGTTGTTACATGGGTGAAATCATTTATACTCATCCTTAAGCTTTGGAAGTTGTGAAAGCATTATTTAAAATTTCAGGCAAGATTATACATTTCTGATCACTATTCCAATAGTGTTACCATCATTGTATAAAAACTGTCACCTACATGTCATGTGTAAAAAATTGAATCATATTTCCATTGGGTAGTTATCCAGAATATCTTATAGAGTCTTCATTTTGTAAGTTCTTAGCTGCATGCCTCCATGAAATATTTGTCCAAAGAGAGGTGAATGGTCTTGGGTTCCAAATCTCTGACAAGTACATGGCAGACACAAGTTCCAGTGAGAGAAACAAGAAAAGGCTCGATGTTCGTGTACAAATAGCACTCCACGCAGACATGGCTGCCATTTTCCTTAACAATAGTGTCAAGTGTCTCTTCCTGGAGAAAAGCAAATTCCCTGGATGTAGGTGAATAACTCCTATTAAGTGGGGTTGAGAATATATAAGGAAAATAGTGAACCAGAAAAAATAACTCTGAATAGTTCCAAGCCCTGTTTATCTCTAACCATGTGGATAGAATTCTAATTATATTTAGTAGAAATATGTTGCTGTTCTGGGTAATGACTTTCATTTTATCAAAGGTCAGTGTTCATAGAGATATTTCAGATCCTGAAAGCTTCCAATGGAAGACAAAGACTCTCTGAAGTGATTGGGGAAATGACAACTAAATTTATTTTTATACCAAGGATCAAATGGTTGTTGGAAAATGCATCATAAGTAAGGTGTAGGGCTGTATTTATGACCTGAGATTCAAATGACTAGTATCCCATTTAAGCAAAACAGAGAACTATGGCAATCAGTAAAAGAAATAGAGTTATTGTGTAAACAATAATGCCTTTCCGAGCTGTTTAATGACACTCCCAGTAAAAAGAGCACTCAAACAATAGAAAGATCATGTAGGATGGCCAATGTAGGAAATTCAAAATCTGTCACTTTATTTGCTTTGTCCTGTCCAGAAAATAAGAATAAAATAAGCAGAAAGTATCTGTGCCTTATTAAAGGTGGTATTTATATAAAATCCATGTGGAGGTGGCCATATGAATCCTGATGGTTTCAATCTCATTAATACTCCATCTTCATACTTTTTCCAGGATTATTTTGTGAGCAAGCAAGGTATATACCAGAAATATCCTTTATTTTCCTTTCCAAAATGTCTCATCAGCATTGATAAAGAATGGTGACAAGTTTCTGCTTCTCATGGTTATTGACCTCATGCAGGGTCTTAGAAAATTTCCTCTTAACATTCTCTGACATTACCAGAAGAACAGAGATTATATTTTTATAATTGACATCCAAATGCTATCTGATATTTATATTAATAATATTAGGGTAAAATGTGGACATTATAGTAGCTTTTAATAATTTCTCCAAAAGCTTGTTTCTGTCAGAGAGTTTAAGGAGCAAATACCTTTTTAAAGGCTACCTTCTCAGTATAATGATCAGTGAGTTTCTTTTAATACTTAGGTTACCTATTCTTTAGCATCTACTTTTATAGTAGCTAACTTGTGTGACAGTTTTAAGACATCTAGAAGTTCCTTAACCTGTTGACATTTTTGACAAAGTTCCTGTCTGAGATTAGAAAGCCCAGCTGTTTCCAAAGAATCTTACTTTCTTGGACAATCTCAAAGACATAACTATTGTTTGTGAATTTATTAACTCTCTTGACCCTGAAAAATTGTCAGGATTTAGGGAGTAATGAGTTCTGCCATTGGGTCTGTTCGGCTACTTATAAGAGATCATATTCTAAGTGTGAATTGAGGATCATGCTATAATTTCCCATTTTTTCCTTTAGATACAATTAATGAACAAACATAGGTAAACAGATTTTCCAAGGGAATTTCTAAGCATGAATAACAATTCTCAAGGACAAGAAAGACAAAACACAGGAAAAATAGGGAGACTTATAAAGATATTTAGTGATAACCAAAACAGAGTTGGTGTCCTGAGAGACTCCAATCTAATAAAACCTTATTTTTGGTCAGTCCTAAGTACTGGTTTTGGTCTCAGGTTTATTAGAACGTGGTACATTGTTCATTTGATGGAATTTATCCAATTGTAGAAAAATATTCTTCATGATAAACAGTTAAAAACAATGACAAAGAACCCCATCTCACCAATAAATATTTGTTAAGTTTTATTAATTTTCTATAACCATATACCAATCATCACAAAACGTGCTGATTTTAAGTGACAAAATATTTGTTTTCTTGAAGTTTCTAAGGTTAGGGGTCTGGGTATGACTTAGAGAAGCACTTCTGACTGGAAAGTCAGGGTTAAAATCTCAGTCAGACTGCAGGGATCTCAAGATTAAAAAGTGGAAGCTCTCCCTTGGAGCTCACTTGCATGGCGTCATTAGGCTTCAGGCACTCCATTTTGGTGAGTGACCTCAATTCCCTAACACAGGACCCTCCCCACAGGGCAGCTTAGCTTATAGCACAGCAGCCAGCTTTCTTCCAGCAAGGGAATGAGACAGTGAGAGAGGGCCCAAGACAGAAGCAATGGTTCTTTGGTTACCTGAGCTCCAAATTGACATACATCATTTTTGTAACCCTCTTCTAATTAGAAACAAGTCACTTGGTCAGTCCATTGTCAGTGGAAAAGGATTACACAGGGAGCAAACACTAGGAGGTAGGAATAATTTGAGATCAACTGTGGGACTTCTTGCTATCATCTTCCTCTGACCTCAATGATTCACATCCCTTCCATGTAAAAAATGCACTCGCCATCTTTCAAGAGTCCCAAAGGATTTATCCAAGTATGGTATCAGTTTAAAGTTAGAATCTTTCATCTAAATCAGGTCTAAGGCAGATAAAACTCCTCTCAACCAGTGAGACTAAACAGACAAGCTGAGAGACCTTCCTCACATCCAGCCTACAATGGTGGAATGGCAAAGGATAATTGCTACAAATGTTCTTGTTCAAAAGGGATGGGGGTAGGGAATGAGAGTGGCTCTCATTTGGTCCAGACAAGTAATTTTGCCAGCCAGCCAGAATGTTGGAATTCCCATGGATCTCACTTTCAGTCTCTAGGTTCTTGGTTCCTCTTTCTGAGTTATCCTTTCTTTTTCATCAAAGGTAACTGATTTTTAGCTGAATATTTTTCTTGATCTATTTCCTTCTAGTAATATTAGGGGGACCCAATCTCTTCTCTTAATTTGTGATATGCCCATTTCAATCCAAGTTGGCTATATTTGTATTGATACAATCCATTAAAAGTACTTGAGTCTCTTCAAATCTCATTGGAGTTTATTCCTTTAGAAAAAAGGTACACACATAAATCTCTTCAAGTCTTCTCCCCAACCTCTGTAATTGAGAGGATCTGTGAAGCCAACAGCCTCTCTGTAAGGTCTTTTGTGTGAGTCAATAGTGTGTTAGGATATTTTTCTTTTAATTTGAGCTTCTAACAAGATAGAAGTCATACTACCCTTGGTTTCATTTACAGGTCATGTTCTCCTGACAGCAACCTGGATTTAGGTTTTTCTCAAGATGCATTTTTCAAATTTTAATATCATGTGCCATCTGGAATAGGTTGAGAATTTACAAAAAAACACAAGTCCTGAATCTCTTTGTTAAATGTTCCTTTCCTCAATTTATCTCTTTCCCTTCCCGTCTTACTAGAAGCAGCAAGAGGATGCCAGGCAGGACCTTCAGCGCTTGGCTTGGCAATCTCATTAGCTAGATCATCCAGTTTATAAGGCACATTTGCAGCTTTCCTTATTTCAACTGGCAGGAGTGTTGCCAAGATAGCTCGCCTTATGTAATGAAGAGACACCCTTTCCCCACCCCTGGGATCCAAAACTTCGAAGGAAGCTTCCTTCTGCAGCCTAGCTAGTGGTGTCTTCAAAGTCCACATGTCTACCAGCCGAGTTCAACGCACTTTCAATGACATTCTCTTCAAAGCCCTCGTTCCACTTCCAGCACTATACCTGCATTTTAGGCTTTTGTAAGGCAGCACTCCACTACCAGGTACTGTACAATTCTGCATCATTTTCCTATGAAAATGTAACATATCACCCCCCAAAATCAGCAGCTAAAAGCAGCAAAATATTATCTTACAGTTTTTGTGAGTCAGAAATCCAGGCACCTCTGGTTCAGGCTCCCTCTCCAGGCTCCTGTGAAGAAGAACCTACTTCCAAGCTCACTCAGTGGCTGCTGGCAGCCCTCAGGCCCTTTCTGGGTTGCTAACAATTATAATTTTCTTGGTTCCTGGGCTTCTTCTCAGGGGAGTTCACACATGGCAGCTGGCTTCTCTCAGAGTTGAGTGAGAAGAAGAATCCTCCATTTCTCAAGAAATAGCTTAATCTTTTTTAACCTAATCCTGGAAGTCATACTGTATTACTTTTGCCAAATTCTGAAAATTAGAATCAGGCCATCATATCCACCCCACATTCAGCGAAATGGAATTCCATAAAGGCGTGACTATTAGGAGGTGGAGATCATTGGGGCCAATTTAGAGCCTGCCTGCCACAAAGACAAGGTTGTTTGGAATATTTAGAACTTGCAATAGGTGAAGTCTAATTTTCCCAGAACAAAATAAACTCAATGCTCAGGAACATCAACAAAATCAGAGCTCAGAATGAACATGTGACTCACCTCTATATTGTGATTCAGGAAACTTGAGGTAAACAGGTGCAAATGTCCTTGAAAGATAAATGCCTAAGCAGAGTAAGGTGAGGGGTCTCAGCTGAATGGTATTGAGTCTTCAAATTGTAAAAAGCTCCCTCCATAAATAAAGAAATCTGTTATCATACAAATAAAGTAAATTTTATCGACTTATTGCAGCAAGGTAAGACCACCACAAAGACAATTCAGAAGTGGAGTCTCAGAAGGAGAAGCAAATGCAGTTTTTATTGTTATGGGTTAGACTTAGAGGTCACTAGGAGGGGGATGGATATTAGAAGTGGGATGAAGTCTTTGTATTGATTGATGTGAGGCAAGGTTTGAGAAAATATGTCTTGTGCAAGTTGTAAAACATTCTGCTATTACAGTCATGTAAGTATGGGGGTGGTGGTTCCAGTTTTTAATAGCCACCACTTAATTTAAGACACATTAATATCATTGCCTAATGTAATATATTACTTTAGTCCAAATACCTTGTATTTATACTGTGAAATAAAAATGGAAATGTGACTAGGGAACTCATTGCCTAGTGTTTAAATTCAAATTTTGAAATGACCAGTAGTATACTTAAATAATATTTTTAGACCATAAAGCCAAGAATCTATGCTTAAGTCTAGTTCTGTAACTCCTGAAATACATAACATTGATCAAGCTGTTTTCACTTCTTTGTCTCCATTATGTGTTTTAAAATAGAGAAAAAAGTGGCACCTATGCCATATGGTAGTTTTGAGGATTAAATGAGTTACCAATGTGCAAATCTCTTAGACTAGAGCCTGGGACATAGTTAGATAAATAAATGGTTACTGTCATGATTGTTTTAAGGATGATAATGACTTATTGCTCACAAAAAAGATACAATTTCTACCAAACTATTTTTTTAAACAGAGAAGGATGTTGAGAGAGAGAGAGTCAATTTTATTTAGTTTTTCATGTGGCTTTTGTTGCTCCAACAAGAGTGGGTTCAAACTCATGTCCTCAGGCATGCCAGGCAAGCACTGCCACTGCCAAGTCACCACTCCAGCCCCTCTACCAAACTATTTTTAACCCACTTTCATATATGATCTAAATCAAACTAACCACAATACAGTTGTCTCTCTATATCTGTTGGAGATTGGTTCTAGGACCCCATGGATACCAAAATCCTAGAATGCTCAAGTCCCTTATATAAAATGGTGCAGGTGCGGTACATATTTATCTCTAGATTACTTATAATACTTAATACATGTAAATAGTGGTAATACTGTATTGTTTAGGCAATGATTACAAGGAAAAGGTCTGTATGTGTTCAATGCAGACACAATTGGTTCTTTTTCCAAATGTTTTCTATTAGCAGTTGATTGAATCCACAGACGTAGATATGGAAGGCCTATTTCATAGCCCAACAGAAAATAGCATCCAAGTACTTGTTAGCTATCAAACATCATGCGGAGCCTCAGTCTTGCATTGGCTATTTCCGTGTAGGGTGCATTTGTCTTTGAGTTGCTAGCCCTGCCTATTCTGGAATGTAGTTTCCCAGACCTCAGGGTTGAAATCTATAACAAACACACCAAATAGCTGTGCCTGCCTCTTTAAACCTTCATCTTTCTCTTAGGAGCTCAGGCTTTTCATGTATTTTAGAAAGCCTTTACTTATTAACAGATGACTTCTATTAATTTGTGGAGAAAATTAGATATTATGACAGCTAATGCCCAAACCTTATAAGCTATACCTTCAGAAACCTGATTGAAAATCTCACTTCTTTGCCTGTCCTCTTCAATTTTTCATCCCAGAATGCTGTTTCTAGTGTGATATCACAGTCAGTAAATTTTTCACTTCAGGTCTTGGCAAGAAGCCAGGTGGTTTTAAAGCCACTTGCTCAGGCAAAAGAATGGTACATTTGGAGTGGAAGTATCCTAGAGGGCATTGCTGCAATTAGATAGATGAATGACCATGGGTTTTAATTAGAACACTAGGTACACACTCCATATCGTTATTCTAAGAAACTGCCCTCATAGAATAAGGTAGTATAATACTACTGGGTCAATATCCTGCAGATCTGTAAGCACAATTTCTAGGCAGGAGCCAACTTAATTCTATTTATTTACACCTTTTTCTATTCTTAATAGACAAAATCACTCTAGATTAACTCTATAGGACAGTTGTATAATGAAATTAATTTTAAAAGTCAGTTAGAGGGGAAAGAATGAGCATTATAGAGATGGATATTGGTGCCTTTTTTAATCTCCTACATCCAGTATTAATGCTATTACCTTATTCTTCTTAACATACTACCTATGTTCTCTAAAAGAACAAAAAGGAAACTAATAGTTATGATGCAAATTTTCTTTACAGTACATTTTATAAAATTGAAGCACTATTTTTTCTATTTCAAGGTTGTAAATCAAACCTAGGAACAAGAGAAAATGCATAACCAATAATGCAAAAAACATGAAAATAAAATATTTTCCTAATAAAGCTATTCTTGTGTTTGCATTCATTCATTTATTCATTCCATCATTCACTGAACAACTGTTTTTTGATAATCAATCTTTACTGAATGTCCAGAAGGCACTATGAAGGATTCTAGAAATATAAAGAATGTAGAATATGTTCTAAATATTCATTAGATGATTTTTGGATAAAGAGAATATAGATAGTAAGAAGATGAAAAACAATACCAAAAAGCAAATTCCATGTCCATCTACTAGGCTTCTTAGACAAGCAATGAAGAAAGCTTCCTTTCTGTGTCTGTTCCTGAACATAAGGTTTGCTCAGTATACTGTTACTCTGACTATTTGAGAGAGCTACGTATTCAACACAGGCACATCTGTTTTACATCTGGAGCAGAATTTACAAGGATTCTTCTGTGGTATTTATCACACTAATTGTGCATGCCAGGGTCTTTCAAAACCTCACTAGAAAATTATCTGGGCACTTCTGCCAGTTTTGGCACCAAACAACTTTACAACACTCACTTCATCTTCCACAGCCTCAACCACTTCTATCTCCTTGTCGTAGTATTCTGAACTGTAGTGTACCCTGAAGGCATGACTTTCTTTGCAATCATCTGAAATAGGAACTACTGTATATAGTCCCAGTGATTGTTAAAAAAAACTTTCACTATATTAGCATCTTAGTCTGTTCAGGCTATCACAAAATACTGCAGACTAAATGGTTTGTAAGCAATAGAAATTTATTTTTCATGGCTGGGAAGTCCAAGATGGCAGCACCAGCAGATTTGGTGTTTGGGAAGAGCCTGTTGATCATGGACCACCATCTTCTTAGTGTAATCTCATATAGTGGAAGAGGCAAGAGTCATGTGTGCTTCCTTTATGAGAGGCTTATAGGGAAAACAAAATTTTTTCCTACTATTTCTCACATTCAGCACACTTCTTATCAACACACTGAATTATCCCCACACTGGCCAATTCTCCAACATCAACTGGGTGCCCTATTATTCATTTCAATTCGCACACTAATTAGAGTTACAACAGACTCCACAGTTAAGGTCTCAGTTCCACAAAACTGTCTGCCATGTGAGGTGCTAATTGCAAGTCCCAGCTTGTTGCTGTGCTTCTGACCATTGGGGTATTTATCAGAGGTTCCCACATCCCCTTCTCCAAAGTATAATCACTTGTTAGAGCAGCTTTTACAACTCACAAAAGAACTTTACTTACATTTACTGGTCTATTATGAAAGGCATCACAAATGATACAAACAGATGAAGTTTGCGATGGGCAAGGTATGTGGGAAGAGGCAGTGTTTCTGTGCTGCCACCTTCTATCACCTCCAGGCATTCAGCAACACAGAAACTCTACAAACCCTAAGCTTTCTTTTTTTTTTTTTTTTTTTTTTTTTTTTTTTTTTTTTTTTTTTTTTTTTTTTTTTTTGTTGTTGTTGTTTATTTGTTGTTTTTTTTTTCTCTTTTGAGTCTTCCTTATTTAGGCATGATTGATTAAATTGCTGGCATTCACTGACCAATTTGACATTCAGCCCCTTTCCCCTCCTCTGATGTCAAGGATAGAGCTGAAAACTCCAAATTTCTAATTATATAAATGGCTCCTCTGGCAACCAGACCATATCCTAAGGCTATCCGGGAGGGCTCAGCCAACAGTAATCTTCTTATTATACAAAAAGAAATATCACTTCTAGAGTCCAAAGATTTTCAGAATCATATGCTTAGAAATGGGGCAGAGACCAAATACACATTTCTTATATGTCTAAGGCACTCATCCCATTCATGAAGGTTCTTCCCATAAGACCTAATCTCCTTCCACCTCATGGAATCATCATTTTGTGGGTTATGATTTCAATATAGGAATTTCAGAGGGACACAAACATTGAGATAAAAATACTTCCAAAGCAAAATATAATATGAATATTAGACTTTTTTTCATTTTAGTTATGTCACCAAAAAATGCTGATCCCTTATATAAGGGAGAGACTCATGGTAGGATGTTTTTCTTGCTTGGTTCAGGAAGCCAATAACTCAACCCAAACTGAGAGTTAACCACACAGGTCTTAGTCAATGATGGAACAATGGGGAAGGAGGAGGTTAGCTTAGCAATCAATTTGGAGTTGTAGAGTCATAGATACAAGGCAGCAGAAAGAAGCGGAGATATGAATCAGATGCCTGGGAAAGGGTAACAGTTTTCTAGGAATGCATGCACCACCTCTTCTTTGCTTATATGGGTCTTCTGTGGTAATTTTAAGCTGTCCTGGCACTGGTGGGTATAACATTTAACATGTGAATGCTAATGAAGTTTGAGGTCCACTAGAAGTCAGTTGAGCAGCCATCTTGTACCCAGCTGCTTTTAGCCATTTACCTTGAAGACATTCTAACATTTCTATTCTTAAACAGAAGCACACTTAGGGCAGGATATGCAAGTCAGGCACTACAGATATTATATGAGGCTAATACAATAACCTATAAAATAGACATTATTATTATTATTATTATTATTTTAGATCATACTCACTGCAAGTCAGACAGAAAGAGGTTAAACAGCACCAAATCAGAAAGCTATGAAGTGGAAGAACTAGGATTCAAATCAAGATTGCCTCTATAATCTTAATATTTGAAAATAAAATTATTTTGAGATAATTTTGGACTTACAGAGAAGTTTAAAAAAAGAGTACAATAATTTCCCAAATGTTACCATTTTATCATATTGCTCTTGTTTCCTCTCCCTCTATCTTCTCCCTCTATTCTGAATCATTTTAAGTAAGTTTCAGGTATCATGCCCCTTTAATCCTACATGTATCCCTGTTTATTTAACATAAAGACCATTCTCTTTCATACACAATAATATCCTTGATGCTAGAAAGAAAGTCAGGATTATGTGTTGCATTCAATGTCAAGCCTGCTTACATTCCTTAATCTGGAACAATTTCTTTTATTTCACAATCCTGACATTTGGAGGATTTCAGAGAAGTCTCGTTTAATTCTTTAGAATATGTATCAATTTAAGTTTGCCACATTCAAAACCTTACTCCTAACCATCGCATCTGCTCTTCTCTCACTCTAGCATCACATATAGCCTTTCCAAAGGCCGATGGTAACATATTAGTAGAATAAGTTTTCATCTTTTGTGTCTTTTTTTCTTCAAAAGCATTCCAAAATTGTGTTACTCTCAGTTCCGACAAAATCTGGATCTGTCTCTGCCACAAATCTTTCAACTCAGCATATTCAAATGGAGCCCACTCACTCACTGTCTTCACCACTCAAGCAAGCTGTCAATGACACCTACCTAAGCAAGCCAGAAATTCAGTGCCACCAAGAGGTCTTTGTCTACTCTCACATGCAATTAGTCCCCAACTCTAATCCATTACTTATAAAAGTTCCTAGAATGTCTAATATTTTTCATCTCTAGCATCAATGTCTCTTGTCCTCTCCTTTAGCCAAGTCTCCCATGTCTCACAGCTTCCAATTCCATCGCCTCCATCATCCAGCCCTTCTATTATCCTTTTCCCAATACTATTACATGGGTTGCATGATTTCATTTCTTTAAATGAATCACTTACTTGAAATATGCCTATTAGAGTAAAGGCCAAACTTCTCAGAGTGTTATATAAATCCTCTCTGATCTAGTCCATAATTGTCTCTCCTACTGCCTCAGCAATTTACTAGACCCCCCAAATCATACTCCTTGTCCATATCTTAATTATTCAAATCATTATAATTACAAATACGCCATCACTCCAAAACATTTATCAAGTGTACCAAATAATTTTATAACCCCATCTTCACCCATGTGGATTATTTACTTGGGCTAGAAAGCTATACTTCTCCATCTCCTCCATCTCTACCTGATGAATTGGTATCCATCCTGAAAAACATTCCAGGATCTTTTTGCTATAAGCATTCACTAAAATATCTTATGGAATGGTTTATTTTCAACTTTATTTTCTTAGAAACTCTTATATTTTTACCTTGGTTTTCAGATATCCTTTGTTCTTGGCCCTTAAATATTCACCTTTACCTCTGTTTCCCGGCCCCCACCCCTGCTAGACTGCTGACTCTCTAAGAGCAGGAACGGTGTCTTAGTGATTTAATATCCCTGTTGCTTGAAAAGTAGCACACAGCAAATGAGGCATAATCACAAGTATTTGCTGAATTAATGCAAATCCTGCTCCAAGGATCTCAGATCTTTCCCCAACTGGATAGAATCAGCTCTGAATGAAAGGAAGCGCTTAAAAGGTGTGCTGGTCCCGAGGTCCGCAGCAGGAAACAGAATTTCACTCCAATGATTCAGGGAACTGAACTTACCCAAGGAACTCCTTTCAGGGGACTACTTAGGGGTGTTACTTCACCCAGTCTTTAGCAACAAAGGGAGGAAATAGTGTTACCGGACCCTTAAAAGGGCTGTAGCAGGGAGACAGCATCATGTTTGATAAAAAGAACTCAGACACTCAGCTTGAAAGAAAAGACAGAATGAAAGGAACACCCCACATCTTCCCTTCTCCCTGCTGCTATCTCCTGCTGGCTGACCCTCCGACTGCCTGACCCACTGCAAAGCCAGCTGTCACTGGGATGCAGGTGAGGCTTCTCTGTGGCCAGCCTTCTGGGGTATGGAGCAGGGTGTTGAGGAGCTTAAATGGATCTAAGAAGGATGGTGAAGTATTACCAGCAAGACAGCCAGGAAAAAATCCACCCAGAATAAAAGGTTAATGTTGTTTTGCACTGTTTTCCAGATACTCAACTAAGAACTCTGTATCATTTATTTTAATCATCCTCACAATCCTATATTAAAATATATTACTCTCCCCTCCACCATACCAGGAAATATAGAGAAATTAAAATAAATTTATCTCAGATAATGTACAGTTAGACCCAACATTGGCTGTCAAAAGCCAAGTTATATTTTATACATGGATTACATTGACTGCCCTCCCCTCTTCATAGGAAACTCTTTTGTAAAGAAAATTTTCCATATTAGATTTCAAGTACTTCTTCTCACAAGCTAATTTTTATTGTTGGAATGGCAAACCATTTTGCCTCAGTTCCTGAGGACTACAAATACTATTTTGAAAAGAATATTCATTTCAGTAAAGTCCTCCCCAAAACAATATAAAATTCAGAGAGCTTGTGTATAAAAAAAATTTCACGTTTGTACCTAAGATTATTGACATTACTACTGAAGATTCTTAATAATTTAAAAGGGAGCCAACTATGCTACAGTTCAGAGAAGGGACAGGAAGAGAGCTAAAAGACAGAAAATGAAGACCCAGGAGGCAAGTGTGAAGGAACCAGTATTCTGTATCCTATAAAAGAAAATAACTCAGAAGAGTGTAAGCAGAGGTCTCTGCAAGTGTGAAACAGATAGAGGATGTAAATTCAGCTCAGCTTCTCTCTCTGTGTGACTAGTCCAGTGCTAGGCTCTCTGGACCAGCAGAGCCTCTGCTCTGGATGAGGGGACATCTTTATAGGCAACTACACAAAATGCAAGATTCAACATTTTTAGATTTGGGAGATTATTTTGGTTATTAAGATTCAGTCTCACTAAGTTGATGACACTGGTCTGCAACTTTTGATCCTCCTGCTTCAGCCTCCACAACAGTTGGAATTACAGGCAGGTGTTGTCAGGCCACTTAAGTTTTATGATAGGTGCTTTGTGTGAAGGAGGACATTGATTTCACCGTAATGCCAGCCTACCACTATCTCTTATCTGGATTACTAGAACTTTTTAATTTTTCTCACTGTTCTACTTTTGGACCCCCACAAAGTAGCATACATGGCAGCAAAAGTGAACTTTCAGGGTTGTCAAACTCTTGTATTAGACCCAGCAAAGACAGCAACACATAATCTAGGGCAACCATAGATAATGTGGTGGGGGAGGCAGGGAGAATAGCCAGGGATCTAGGGAGATGATCAACAATGTAGCACACTCCTCACCCGCCTGAGAAGCCAAATAATACTTATCAATCATTTCATTCTGGAAAATTCACAATGTAAACATTTATATTTTTTGTAGGGGGAAAATATACAACGACAATAAACAGCGAATCCTTTTCTGGAGTGGTAGCCCAAGGCTGTTGATTGGATGGGGATTTTTGCCGGAAAAAAAAATGCATTGAACAAATAAGAGAAAGAAGTCTTTGGGTCAAGGACTGAAAAATGTAAGAAGCAGACATTGCAGAGTGTACTGAAGAGAAGGCTGTGAATGAGAGCTATAACACCATCTAAGAGGAGGGAAAAGGCATTCACAGGCTTGGGAGCGAAAGGAGACTTGCAACAGGAGAGAATCAAGAGTCAAACAGCAGAGTCCGTGGGGCAAGACCAGCATGAGCCCCAGGATTTGGCAAGCAGGTTTCCACTGATAAACGTTCAAGACCTAGTTTGCATGAAAGGATGAGGTCACGATCAAAAGATCATAGTTTGAAAAAGGTATGAACTGCAATTTTATTCCAAAGGAATCGAATGAGAGGTGAAGAAAATTCTGTTTTATGATAGAATATAGTATGTGACATATCTGAAGGAGATGTTCCATAAATATTTGCTAAATATGTTGAATACGTTTGTTATTTAATAGGGAAAAGCTAGAAATAAGGTATGATAGATTTTTAACAATCTAGTAGTGTTTGAGTATTTGTGATTTTGCTCTAAATTAGAAACTAAGATGAGGAGCAATGAAATACAGTAATATTGCATTTAGAATAAAATCCAAAGTCCTCAACGGCCCTGCAAGACCTTCCATAACTTACGCACCTTGTGTTAGTCTCTGTGTGCAGCCTCTTCTCCACTCTGCCTCCTGCCTCACTTTCTTCCCCTTCTTCAACCACACAGGCTCATTTTCCCATTGGTATTTCCCCCTACCTCAAGTGGTCAGTGCTAGAACTTCCTAAATGTCAACCACTTGCCACAGTTCAGTCTCAGCTCACATGTGGAACTTGGCCTCCTCTGACCTCCAAGTGTGAAGGAGCCTACACCCAGGACCTATTTTAATTTTAATAAGGCATGAATCACTCACTTCAGTCATCTTCCCTGGTATTTATTTATTGTTTACCTCCTGTGTCCTCATGAGAACAGGCACCATGACTTACTTACAATTGTCCTCCTGACACCTGAAATAGCATCCAGTGCATAAAGATAAATATTTGAACACAGTTCAACAAATCCTGAGGTGAATAAGAGGACACATATGGCAGTGTACATCAGATAACTCTATTCATGTCTATAAACTAAGTCATAAAGTATTCTTCAAATAAATCTATTTCTTTCTTTACCTCCTATCCTTCTCTTCTTAGGTCTCCAGCAATTGTGACTCAAGCCACTGCCATCTCCCTGCCCTGGTTCTTGTCCCACTCCAATATAGTTTTCCTACAGTTGTCAAAATGATCTTCCTAAAGTTCACATCCAATTCTTTCACAGTACAATATTTCATAGGCTACTCATTGATCTTAGGACGAAATCAAGCTCTTGCCCTGTTTATATGGCCTGATCAATGTGATCATTGCTTCCTTCCATAGTTTCATTTTTTCATAACTCCCCCCATTTCCCACCTTGTTACCCTCATGATATTCCTTGGTCAGACTGCATTCTATCAGTTTGCTATGTTCTCTCACCTCTTAACAATCTCCTCTTCCTGGAAACCTGTTTCCCACTTGCTTCACTTAAATTGGTCCTGCCTATCATTTAACTCTTAGCTTAAATGTTGATTTCTCCAGGCAATATGGCACAACCTACTCTCATACAAATTATGTCTCTTTTATATATGCTCAAAAACTCTTATATCTGTCAGAGTTCTTAGTTATAAGCAAAGAAAATATTAGATAATTTAAGCAGAAAATATTAAATACCTGACAATATTTCATGGCAGAAGGCTAGATAATCAGTTTCGGAGGCTCTATTTAAATGAAAAGAAATGCCTGAATTTACCATCCAGCTGCTCTTGGGGATTCCCTATCTGTTTTTGAGTTTCAGCAAAGACTTCCAACCCTAGACACTGCAAGCTGCCACCATTCAATCCTTTGTCATAGTTAAGTAAATTCTGACTCTCTCCTGACCTCAGCAGATTAAATTTCATTCAGTTTTACCATCAAATTAGTCTTTTTAAAAGTGACATGTTGGTAGATGTGATTGGTGAACTCAGATCAGAAGCATAAACCCTGGACTGTTGGGAGACAAGGAAAGTGCTGATCTGGCTTTTAACCTAAGAAAGCCAAACTCATAAGATGCAATGAATTGTGATAAAGGACTACTGCATATCTGTACTCTGTTACTACCCTACCTTACTACCCTAAGCATACCTTAGCAATGTGGGCTTTTGTCTGCCCCACTCATGAACTCCACAAAGCCAGAGGCCATGCCTCTCTCTTCCACTGTGATTTCCCTAAAAATTAGCAGAGAGCCTGTTATGTAGTAAATGCTAAAAATATTATTTATTGAATGAATGAATGGGTTGTAATTGGGGCTTCAAGATAGTTTGGAACAGCTGTTAGAATTATAATGCAGGAATTATAATTGAGAGTCAATTAGCAAGGACTTAAAGAATTGCTGAGTTGCATTTTAGATTCTGCCAAGTTAGAGAAAACACATTTGTGGTGGAACTAATCATCACTGTTCACTGAGCTTCTCAAGCAAGTCAAAAAAGCCTAGAACAGGGATTTAAACCAGTTTTCAGTTGGACATGGATTGGTGGGCAGGAGACTAATGTCAGTTTGAGATAAAACCAAGTTAAATGAAATCACTGACCAGAGAATTTAGGTTGCTTAAGGAATAAATTAAAACAGAAAGGAAATGGACAGTGTGAGAATATGGAAAGAGGAAATGACTAACATAGTACGGGCACAGAAACACTTTAGTGCAGTGTTTCTTGCAAAGGGAAGAGTAGCAAATATTTTGGGTTTTGTGGACCACATAGTGTCTTTGTGTTCCAACCACTCAATTCTGCAGTTGTAGCATGGATGTAGCCATATCAATACAAAAGCAAATAAGCATGACTCAGTTCCAATAAAACTTTACAAACATATTGGGTCTCAGTTTCCTGTTCACTGTTTGAAAGCCTCAAGGATTTATATTTTGCTTACATTTTATGTTCATTACAGGTTAGAAGGGTGACCTGCTCCATGTTCTCATTTGCCATTCTAGAACCAAAGCCAATGAAAGGACCACTATCTGGAATATTACTTTTAATTGTACCCAAGAGGAAAAGTTGTAAGATACCCAGGTGTTCTTAAAGCTTCTATCAAGAAGGGGCATCCTTCATTTTTACTTGAATTTCATCAACCTGTATACATAATATGTGTTTGTGTCCACATTTAAGAGAGCAGAAAAGCATTAATGTACACGTGCAGGGAACCAAGGATTATGAACAGTAGTATAGTGTACAATAAGGATTTGTGTTCAGAGAAGAAATTTTGTGCTTAAAATTCATGGTGATGCAATTTCACATAATGAAGAAATTCAAATGATCTGCTTTAAAATAGCTGAAGGAAAATGGCATTGAAGATAAATGGAGTTGAGGAAATTGAATAATTACAAAACCTGCATATGTCGAAGTTCATTAATGTACATATTGAAGTGAACACTAGTTGTCTTCTCTATTAAAAAACAAGAAAAATAACAACCCAAATTATTATCTTAATGTGCCAAATCTATTTAGTGTATTCCCTCAATAGGTGAGCTTGGTATTTGGAGACAGGAAAGAGATCATACTGTAAAAAATAATGTGAGTTTATTCCTAATATACACCAGAATATATTAAAAGTCTGAATTTGTTGACACATTTATTTTATAATATTCTCTTTCACCATGTATATTTGTGTTTATGTACATATATATAATATGAAACATATCTCAATATGACAACATATTGTTATGCAGTAAATCAATGAAATATCATATATATACATACAAATCAGAAAAATGAGAAATCAAGGGTACAAATTTGGTGACAAAGTGTTTTAGCATTTTTATCATACATTTAAAAAGACAAATTTAAGCATTGGCTACTCTTTCAGCAGAGTGGAACGAGACAGAAAAGATAAAAGGGAAGTGACAAACATAGATTATTACAGTTGTTCTCACAATTTTTTTCATAAACAGAAGTTCTTAATCCAGTCTTGTGCATTCATAAAATCAAATTGAAATACAGGAGAGGGAGAAGTATATAGAAAAAACCTTGAACCTACTTCGTTTTTTTAAGCAAAACATTCATAAACAATGTTTGCTCTTGTTTTGTCTTGTCAACCATTATAGGCAATATGCTACTTACAATTCTCGTAACTGATGGAGGCATGGAGATGTCATCACACCAGGAATTAGAATGTTGTGAGGGTACTCAACCCAGCACCCAGTCATGAGCCTCTCAACTGTGGTGCTCAGCATTTGAGCCACATCTAAGTACCAGAGTTTAAACCCGTTCTTGTTGGTCAGTTAAATCAGGCAAGGGCAACTCATAGGAAGGGTTTGCCTAGGTCTGTGCCTTGAATGTGTCACTGTGTGTTGGCACCAGCCTGGGACATTGGAGCAATAAATAAATAAAAAAATAAAATCAGCAGACTGGGACATGCCTTTCATGCATAGGAGCAATGTGTTTATGGTACCATTTTTATATATTTTTTTATATATTTTGTTGGCTCATTTTTAATTGCATGTGAGAAAAATGTATGGGGTAGGGAACAGAACATGGTATAATAATAATACTAAGAGAGCAACCAAAAGAATTGCCTTGCAAAATTATGATCTTCAATTTTCTAGGCCTTATGCTTATTTTACATTGGAATACAGAAAACACTGGAGTTCAGGGAAAGTTTATCATCTTTGTTTACAGTTTGACTGCATTCCCATTTTGAATTTTGAATTATATTGCCTCTAATCTAATTGCAAATACTACTTTGTCCCATGCTTTAAAATAAATGTTGTTACTGTACTTGTAGAATGCTTCTGCATGTACCTTACTACCTTTGCATCTTATTGATTGCATTGCTGGTTTCTATAGAAACAGAAGTGGAGAAGCTAATTAAGATCAGGGGGTGAGAACTGAAGAAAAATAGAATTTTCAACAGTTCATTTGTCATGTACATTTAAATTAGTTTCTTTAATAAAATATCTATTGGAGTCGAATGACGATGGCTGAATCACTTTAATAAAAACAAATGATTCATGTTAAAGGTTTAACAACACTTATTTATGCTCAATTCATCCCTTTAAGAAGCATTTTGGCTTTGGTAATCAAATTAACAAAAGCCATTAATAAAAATTTCTGTGTCTCAATACTATTATTCAAGATTTTTGGTTTTGAGCAATGTATCTTATGCATCACTTCTTATTTATTCAGAATAATCCTGTGGTTTCTGTTAAGTTGTTGTCTCCCAGCTACAAATCATCTTTTCATCTTTCTTCATGATGCTCTGTCTGGGACTGTACAAGCTACATTTCTCAGTATCCAGTAGATTCCTAGATTTTGCCAGGAGAAGCAAATGGGAGAGACTGGTAGGCAGCAAAGGGGGCAGACAGCTTCAATTCTGTTGACTCTGCTCCCGTGGAGACCAATTCACCAATGAGTCTACTCTGGAGAGGCAGGAGATTCCATCCTCCAATACCCAGCCCTAAAACAGTTTCCCTGTGCAAGTTCCTGCCTTCAAAGTATGTAGCATATTTCTGTTTTTCTAGTTGATGCAAACTGTTTGATTGGTTTTATATGTAAAAGTAGAATGATAGGTAGTTTAGATGAGAATAAAGTCTATTTATTCCATTATAAGAAATACGGGAAATACCAAAATGTAGGAATAAGAACAAATTATTACTAAGTCCCATCAGCTGTATACAACTTATGCTAATATTTTTGCTTCTTTTCTCAACAGTATTGTTTTGTACACAGGCACATGCTTTTTTTTCAGAAACAGTGTCATATTCTATATGTGCTTTTGTCTCCTGTGTTTACTTTAAATCAAGCCCATATTTTTATATTATTGCAATGCTTCATAATCATGTTTTAAGGTATTATAAATACTTCCTAAACATCATTTGGGTAGTTATGTAACTTTCAATAGGCTGTTTTACTATTACTCACTATTTAAACATTTCAATTACTTTCAAATAGCTTATAATTGTAAAGAATGCTATCATCTTTAGGTTGTGAATTTTTGTTTCATATTGAGTTGATTTCTTTTGTATTTAAACCTTTACATACTCTTGTGCCAATCTCTTAATGTAGAGTCATATTCCTCTTCAAAGTCTATCTATATACACAAATATTTCTAGATTTTTGGCAATTTGTATTCCATGGGCTTACAAAGTATTCTGCATGTATGTATCCATATATGTGATTTTCTTTACTCATGGTCCCTACAGCAATATTACAGCTGAAAAATATTTTAGACTGCATTAAGGGAGTAATCACATCAATCCAACTTTGCTAAGAGAAAATTCCTATCTACTGTACACCGAGAATCTAATTTTTAATATATTTTCTCTAAATTATATTAATACTTCTATAATGTAAAATATTTCTCACCTGTGCAGCAGGCGAAAGAAAAAGTAATAATGATGCTATCTTAAGGTAAGTCATTAATTACAAGACTATTTTGGGCTATGAACTGAACAGTGATGTGCAAATAGTAAATACGAACCAGTCAGATATTTAATATAAACCACAATAAATCAATTATGATCTAAGTTTTAATCTTTTTCACATGTATAACAGATGTACTTTCAACCACATTTACTTCTGAAAGTATTATTAAAGTCAAATTATCAGGGGCTGGGGTGAACCTCAGTAGTGGGGTGCTTTCCCAGCATGTCTGAGGCTCTGGATTCAATCCCCAGCACAAAAGAAAAAGAAACCTAATCATATATCTATGTCTATGTCTATACCCAGATTCATGTCCATATCTAAATGTACTGAATACCATGAAGAAACAAAAAAGTATAAGACAGTCACTGATAATTTTTCTAAGCAATATAGAAATCAAATCTATAAACTTTCATTGAACAAAAACAAGAAATTGTTTCAAAATGCTCAAAGAAAGCCTGTTTATAGTAGTATGTCTTGGACATTCATAAATGTCTCATATGCTGTGTTTAGGGCACATAGTTGTCTTTTGGCCCATTATTCTTCTTCCTTCAATTTAGTAGCACTTTGAAATATACCCTTTGGCCTTCAAAGATTCTAGCTAGTTATAATGTAATGAATTAACCTTTCATTTAAAGAGATACTGTTGGTTACACGTATGATTTTCTGAAGACCACGACATATGGAATCCACTCTAATGATAAAACTGGAAGAAAAGAAGAACTTAGTAATCAAAGCAAGAAAATTTTCTTTTAGAAAGACTCTTTCAAAGTCCTAACAATATCCTGATACCCTTCACAATTAAATTCAACTACCTTCCACTAAAAAAAGTATTAAGTCCTTTCCAGATGTTAGGCACCATGTTTTGAGCTGCATCTGATCTCATTTGCACCTCACAACAACTGCATAAGGTATGTATTATTACCCATGCTTTACAAATGAGAGAAATGAGTTTCAAAAAAGTTATGTACATTTCCAAGTTCATGCAAGTGCTGAATCTGGATTTAAATGTCAGTTGGCCTGACCCAGTAACGTGTTTTCTATCATGGAGATAGTTATTATACTTTAACTAGCAGGCAAGAGGTTGAAGACTTTTTGTGTGCCTGTAACTGCCTAAGCACTGAGTTTTAATGCAGACATTCTTACACAGAATAATTTAGAAAATTTCCCAGTATATAATTATAATTAATCTGGAATTTTCTATTGAAAACATGCAATTACCATAACTATACTTTTTATCATCCTAAATATCTTTGTTCCTAAAACTCCAAAGAAAAAAAATACATTGCTGACAGCATCCTCAAATGAGAACCACATAAATCTTATTCTCTTATCCCTTATAGTTCTTATTAATTCAACAAATATTGAAGAATTATACCCTGAAAATGGTGTAGCATATTATAGGAAAACCTTCAAGGGTTTTAAACATATTTAATTAGATATACTGCTATGGTTTGAGGGGGTGTGTCCCCACAAAAACTCATGTTGAAATTTGATTGTCAATGTATCAAAGTCAACAGGTGGAACCTTAAAGATTGTCTTTCTTTGGAGAGTGAAGCAGCTTCCACAAGAACAGGTTGTTATGGAGTGTCCAGCCCCTTTGCCCCTTCCCTTTTTTGCACACTGGCCACTCTTGAACACACTCCCCCCGACACGTGACACCATCTGTCATATTATGGTGCATCATGAGATCCTCACCTGATGTGGCTGTCTGATCTCAAACTCCCCTGCCTGCAGAGATGTGAGCCAAATAAATCACTTTTCTTGATAAATTGCCCATTGTCAGGTGTTCTGCTATATCAACACAAAATAGACTAGACATAAACTGTGCATGCATATCTCATTTTATTGTGCTTTGCTATATTGGACTTAGCAGATAGGACTTTTTATTTTTTTTTACAAAAATTGAAGGCTGTGGCAACCCTTATCAGCATCATTTTCTAACAGTGTGTGCTCACTTCATATCTTTGTGTCACATTTTGGCAATTCTTGCATTATTTCAAACTTTTTCATTATTAGTGTATCTCTATGGGGTCCATGATCTGTGATCTTGGATGTTGTTCTATAATTATTGGGGGAATCCCACAAATTGTGCCCAGGTAAGAGGGCATACGTAATCCATAAATGTTGTGTGTGTTCTGACTGCCCAATGACCAGTCAGTTCCCCCTCTTTCTCCTTCTACTTGGGTTTCCTTATTCCCTGAGACACCATATCGAAATCAAGTTAACTAATAACCACAAACTAATGACCTCTAGAGTTCAAGTGAAAAGAAGAGTTGCATTTTCTAACAGAAAATCAAAAGGTTCTTGAGGAGTACAGGTGACAAGCTAGACATTTTGTGCCAATTAGCCAACTTGTGAATGCAAAGGAACAGTTCTTGAAGGAAATTCAAAGGACTACTTTGGTAAACACACACATGATGAAAAGAGAGATGTTTTGCTATTATCAAGAAAGTTTTAGTGATCTGGAAAGAAGATAAAACTAGTCACAGGATTCCCTTGAAGCAGAACTTAGTCCAAACAAGCTGCTCTCTTCCATTCTATGAAGGCTAAGAGGTGAGGAAGCTGCAGAAGAGAAGTTTGAAGAATGCAGAAGTTGATTTTTGAGGATGAAGGAAAAGCCATCTTCAAAATATATAAGTGGAAGGCAAAGCTGAAGGAGAAGCTGCAGCAAATTTTCTACAAGATCCAACTAAGATAAGTGATGAGGACAGTGACGCTAACGGGCAAACTGTCAGTGTAGACAAACAGCCTTCTATGGGAATAGCAGGTTATCCAGGACTTCCACAGCTAGAGAGGACTCAGTCCTCGTTTACTTTCTTTGAATCACCCAATTCTTACTCTCTTGTCCTTTATAGTCTTTCTTATTATGGGCTAATGCATCTGCTGATTTTTTATTAGAGCTGATGTTCATCTTTTATTCTGAAAATTTCAGGGTCCTTAAGAATTATAGTAAACCTCTTTGTCTGTGTTCTGTGAAGGGATGACAGCACACCTCTTTAGAACAGTTTCTAAGCCTACTGTTAAGACCTACTGCTCAGAAAATCTAAATGTGTTTCAAAACATCACCACTCATTGGCAATACACCTGTTTACCAAGAGCTCTGATGGAGATGAATATCAAACTTAAAGTTGTTTCCATGCCTGCTAACATAGCATCTATTCTGTAGCCCCTGCATCATGCATTAATTTCAGCTTGCTAGTCATATTATATACGAAATATATTTCAGGTGCTATGGGGAAAGATGGAGCAGCACTGGCCAGGGCTGCACCACCCTGCCAATGGCTCTGCCCCCAGGGCTCCTTACCCCTCCTCTCACTCGCTCCACAGCTGCCAGGAGAGCCATGTGCAGTGACGGAAGGGTTGCCAGCACCCTCCGTTGCCCCACAGCCTGGAGTAGCCTGAGGAGAAATGCCTCCAATTTCATTTAAATACTAGGACGCTGATGGACCATATGCTGGACAACCTCCAGCATAAGAATTCTGGGAAGCGAGAGAGAGAGTTCATTTTCCTAACCTGGAGATAGCATTTGCAGGCCATGACCGCCCTTCAGCACCTTCAGAGATTCTGGGAAGCACCCAAAGCCACTGTGAGGGAATGAATTCCTAGAGTGTTTGAAGAGATGATGGAAATATGGATTCCAATAAAGATAAAAAGGCACCATGAGGGAAAAGAACTTCAGTATCAAAAAAGATGGTGATGCAGTACATTAGTTCTGCTTCTAAGACAAGAAGTCTTAAACGTGGCTGACAGATTTCACCTCAAGAATTCATCTATAAACTGAAAATGGAGTCTGCTATGACAGACTTGTGACATACCTGGAGTCCCTCCAAGTGTCTTTGACCAGAAATCCTATGAAGAAACCAGGCTAAAGGATCCAGGCAATATCCTTGCCAGTGCTGTGCTGTCTAGAAATTTCTGCTACCAGATTTACTATTCCATTGCTTTTAGATTCAGCCTCACACAGAATCTCAGGACATGGGAAAAATACAATCAAATTCTCGGTACCAATTTGGTTCAGTTAGCTTTTTTTCAGTGTACCTAAGTAATACCTCCTCCCCTGACAAGAACAACTTAGACGATGAAAAGTTTACCTGCGGTTCATGATTGCAGAGGTCTCAGTACATAGATGGCCAATTCCATTGCTCTGGCCTAAAGTGAAGAAGCACATCACTGGGTAGGGACCCAGAAAATGAAAAGCTGCTCCTCTCTTGCATCAAAGAAGGAGAAGAAAGGGAAAGGACGGCAGGGAGGAAACAGTCCGGAGCACGACCCCACTGACGTACCACCTCCAGGCATGCCCTACCAGCAGTTACCACCAGGGCAGTCTGCTGAAATTAGGAGGGTCCGATGATGTTACAGCTCCCACAATCCCATCATTTTATTTTGAATATCATTTTGGGGACCCCTCATATCCAAACCACAAGAGGTTTTAAGTTGTTCTACTGAGGGTGCTGAGGCAGGAGGATCACATATTCAAGCCTAGTCTGAGCAACTTAGTGAGAACTTGCCTCAGAATAAACAGGCTGGGATATACCTCAGTGGTAGAGCACTTTCCTAAAATGTGCTTGGGTTCAATTGTCAGAATCTCTGGGGATGGGGGAGAAAGAAGTAGGGTGCTTAAGTGAATGAGTTCCACCCTTCTGCCTCTTCCATGATGTGAGGATATAGCAACTCGAACTTGCCAGTCTGCAGAACTGGGAGAAGTTAATTTCTGTTAATCAACTTCCCAGGCTAAGGTATATAGTTACAGCAGCACAACAGGACCCAGTCATCTAGGAATGCCTCCATTTCCTCCCTCTTTGGGAAGGACTCTTTTGCTGGTTCTAGCATCCTTGGATTTCATGTTTGTCCTTTGTCACTTTGAATATATCAACACGCTGCATTTTGCATTCCAAGGTTTCCAATGAGAAACCGGATGAGGACCTTATGGGGAAATGTGGATGAATTCTTCTTCCATGACAACCCCTTTGGTGTTAATATTGTGCCTTACAGTGTCTCAGGGACCAGAGCATTTGTTATAGTATCATGGTATGAGTGAGGCACCACCATTCTTTCGACACCAATTATTTGGAATTGGAACAAAAAGGAATACCTTGAGTGTAAAAATACTGAGGTCTTTCAAAGCCAAAATTTGTTACAGATTTTTAAACTGAAAATGAAAAGTCCATTGATGTACTGTACCAATTTCATTCTCTCAACAAATAAGTATCAGTCTCCTTAATCCACTGAAGCAAAAACACTTCTAGTGTCCATTCTTACTCTTATTCTGAAAGTTGAAAGCGTTCCAGAGACCCACTATGGATAAAACCACTGGAGGGTATGTCCAGGGACAACTGCACCATTTCTTGCTGTGACCTCACAAGGAGCTGTTGTGAGGGAATTTCAAACAGCAGTCATATAAAGGGGTGGCTGCAGATGGGTTTTATTCATGAGTACAGGAAGCTCTTGGTGGTGACCTGTTGGACTCCCAGATAGTTAGTGCGTTTGGTGGTTGGTGTTTGGCAGTTGTGGTCTTTGGATATTGGTTTTTTGATTTGGGTTTCTTGTTTTGCTTTGCTTTGGTTTTTGGTTTTGGTTTGCTATTTATTTAGCTAGCATCCTTAGCTGGTATTCCTGTCCTGCTTAAGATGTGCGTCCAGAGTAGAGAGACTCGTGTAGTGTTTCGGTCCCCAGCTCCTATGAAAAGACAGCCTTCGCGGACCATTTCATGGACTATTATAAAGTCATGAGGGCCATCAGGCATGGGGAGGTTTGACCACGTGAAACTAGCCTGCAATCTCCTCATTGTAGCAGAGGTGGCAGTGAAAGTCCTGCCAAAGGGCAAGCAGATGTTCAAGGCCTTCTCTAAAAGGAATGTGATGATGGCCCTGGAATACCCCCATGTGATCCAGCTGTTTCAAGTTATTGAAACCTTTGATCATCTCTGCTTCATCACGGAGCATGCAGGTGGGGGACAGTTCCTTGAGTGCATTGAGTTTGAGTCTGATGGCATGCAGGAGGAGGAAGTATGGATCCTGTTCCAGGAGGTCACATGTGCTGTGGGCTACTGCCATGAGAATGGCATTGTGCACTGGGACCTGAAGGCACAGAACATCCTGCTGGATAACAGAGGCAAAGTCAAACCCATCAACTTCGGCAGGAGCATGAGGTTCATGCCTGGGTAGAAGCTGAACAGGTTCCAGGGCACTCTCTCGTACCTTGCCCCCAAAATCATCCTGTAGCAGGAATATGAGGGGCCCTCAGTGGATGTCTGGAACGTGGATGTCCTCCTGTATTTTACGCTAACAGGAAGATGCCCATTTACAGGGACCTGCCCTTGGGAGCCAGCAATACGGAATCCTGGATGCAAGGTATCACATTCCAGACCATGTCCCCACCCAAGCACAAAGGTTCATTGGTCAAATGCTGAACATGGATCCCACACAATGACCCATGTTAGAGCAAATCCATCAGCACCCATGGCTGAGAGTTGGTAGAGAGGATCCTCCCTGTCCTTCTAGTGAGCCACTCCCCAAACACCCAGACCAAACAATAATGGCTATCCTGATTGACATGGAATATAACCCCTACAAGAACCCCTACAGAACCAGGGTGACTCTAGCCAATAGAAGGGTGTTTTTCTTTCTTTTTACTTTTTTTTAAGAGAGAGAGGGACAGTGATATAGAAATAATCAACTTTTATTTAGTCTTTCATTGCTCCAATTCCAATTCTTCTTTGCGCATGTGATGCTGGGGTTCAAACCTGCATCCTCACGCATGCCAGGCAAATGCTGTAACCACTGAGCCACCACTCTAGCCCCGACAATAGGTTTGATGATGTGTTGGCTATACACCCGATCCTCCAGAACCTGCCCTTTGCACCTTCCTCTTGCCCTGTGAGCATCAGCTGCCTGAGGAGGCCAAGCAGCCGGGGCAGAAGCCCATCAGAAGTGCCAGCTGGCCTGCCACTGATCTCTGCTCCCTGCATGCGAGTAGCCCTGCCCTCTGCGTAGCCCCCCCAGCACAGTGCTGTGTCTTGCATGCCTAACCCCTGGAGGATCCTCACTAGGAGGGTCACAGCAGCAGCCAGCAAGGCAACCCAACAATCAGCGCTGGAAGCTGGTGACACGGAGGGTCTCTACCTGCTTTCAAAGCTGTGTTGTTGCATGTCATGCATGAGCACAAAGGTGGCTCCGAAGAACGGAGGACAGACACAGTAGTTTCAAAAACAGAGTGGCCCCAGGGGAATGGATCTCTGAGAGAGGGGGAAGCAATGTGCGGCCAGGGGACCCTGCGCACTCTGGATCCTGACACCATGGTGTGAGTTTCTGTCACATGGGCTAGAACAACTGCAAGAGCGAGGTGTCCAGACTGGTTGTTTTCCCTTCACAGGTTCCAGCCAGGAGTGCCTCTGGATCCTCCTGGTCAGCAGGAGTCTCCTTCACCCCCCACCTTCGAGAGACACCAGAAACTGTTTTCCCTGGGATGCTTCCCCCTGCTCTGCCCTTCTCTATCCTTTCTGCAATGCTTCTGTGATGTCAGAGATGTTGCTTAATGAACTGTTTTCTCACAAACTGTGTAAGAAATTGTTCCAAAGATAAAATAAAAGGCTGACAATAAAGTGTGGGAATCTCAGGAGGAAGACAGGAGCCCATGAGCCATCCTCTCCAAGGCCTGGGCCAATGCCTCCCTCTCCCATCCGTTGCAGATGGAGACTTGCTCATCTTGAGCCAGCATAGATGGGGTCTGGCTCACATTAGCCGTCTTACACATGGACTCACTTGCTGTTAGTCAGCATGGATGGGGACTCACTAGTCTTGAGCCAGGGTGAAGGGACACTCACCTTGTACCAGTGTAGAGCCCTCACTTGCTTTGACCTAGTGTAAGTGGTGACTCTCCCCTTGGCCCAGTTTGGATGGAGACCCTCCCTTTGAGCTAGTGTCAACATGACTTTGCTACTAGATTTTACAAGAAAGAATTCCTCTCCCAAACTTCAGGCCCCTCATTGGAGGTGTGTAGAGGGTGGTTGGAGAAGGCATTGGAGGCCCCAGGTATTCTGTGGCACCTCCTTAATACTGCATGCAGGGAAGGGAGGGGGAGGGCCAACAGGCAGGGGCAGGCCAGTCTGCAGCAGTGGCTGGGAGCTTCACCACCTACCATGCAGTCTCCCCATCCAGAACTTCCTCATGGCCACTGCTAAAGGCATTGGAGAAGGAAGCACACAGGTTTGGGGGAGTGGAGATATCAAGCCTTCTGGTAGATGCTATTTACATAAAAGCAAAGAACGCCAATATAAAACTGTTCTTATCTTTGGGTTTTGTGGACATGAATTTTGGAAATTAGAGTGCATACAAATGAAGAGACATTCTGTCATTCCCTTTCATCCCTGACATCTCTGGAATGCTGGGCCCCCAGCACAGCTCTGGCAGTTTGTTTCTGTTCTTCCACTTAGTGATCAGAAATGAATACTGTCATGGTTTGGATGAAAGTTGTACCCAAAAGCTCAGTATGTGAGATAATGCAAAAAGGCTGAGAGGTGAAATGATTGGGTTATGAAAGCCTTAACCCACTCAGTGAATTAATCCCCTGGTAGGGATTGATTGGGGGGTACTATAGTCTGGTAGAGTGTGGCTGGAGAAGGTGGGTCATTGTGGGATATATTTTGTATGTGACCTGGAGTCTCTCTCTCTCTCTGCTTCTTGGAGACATGTCTTCCACCATGATGTCCTGCTCACCTCAAGACCCAAGGAATGGAGCTGGCCTTCAATGGAATGAGACCTCTGAAACTGTGGGCCCCAAAATACAGTTTTCCTTCTTTAAAATTGTTCTTGTCAGGGTGTCAGGGGCTGGAGTGGTAGCTCAGCAGTTACAGTGCTTGCCTGGCATGCGCGAGGACGAGAGTTCAAACCCCAGCACCACGTACACAACGAAGTCTTGGAGCAACGAAAGCCACATGAAGAACTAAATAAAATTGATTCTCTCTCTCTCTCTCTCTCTCTCTCTCTCTTTCTCTCTCTTACTGTCCCTCTCTCTTTAAAAAAAAATTGTTCTTGTCAGGTCTTTGTAGTCGAAATAGCGAAAAAGGTCACTAAAGTAAATACCCACCCCCCCCCCTTTTTTTAAAGTCAGTGCTAGAGAAATACATTTCATAAGGCATAGACAGTGATTCCTCTGGCGGATCCAGGAAAAGGACGAAAACTGTTTGGAAACAATTCACCATGCCAGAAGCCATTAAGAACATTAGTAATTCACAGAAGGAGCTTACATGTTCACATTAATAAAAGTTTGTAAGAAAGTGATTTCAACTCTCATGGAAGACTTTGAGAGGTTTAAGACTTCAGTGAAGGAAAATTTAGTGAAATACCCTTTTAAAATAAAAAGGGATGAGATTATAGCTTGGGTGGTAGAGCATTCTGAGTCAATCCCTAGTAGTAAAGAAAAACAGAGGAAAAAAAATTAAAAAGGGAAAGAAGTTGCCACAACCATCCAACCTTCAACCACCATTTTATTAATCAGCAAATTGTGGCAAGATCTTTCACCAGCAAAAAAAGAAAACAAAAAACTCTGACTTACGGAAGGCTCAGATGATACCATTTTTGGCAATAAAGTGTTTTTAATTTAAGATATGTTCATTGCATTTTTGGCATATGCTATCACATGCTTAAATGAACTATAATATAGTATAAACATGATTTCCATATGCTTAGACACAAAAAAATGTGTCTCAAGTTATTGTAGTGATCTGGAACTGAAATGCCTCAAAGATATTTGTTCTCTTTCTTTCCTTCACTTTACCTCTCTTTATATGTATATCTATATATGTATACATATGTGCATCTTCACACATGTATATGTACACAAAAGATACATTCACACAAACACAAACCATGTATATTATTTTTCATTAAACAAAAGTGGCCAGATATTTAGGGTGAGTTAAATTTTGGACTCTTTTTTTAAATACAGAATCGGCACATTCATCATGAAAATGCACTAAATAATTAGATAATGATAACTAGAGGTGTTGACATGAATTTAAAAATTAAGAAAAATTAGAATATAAACACATATGATGTATTTTGTAGAGTACTGGGTACTAACTCATCTACACTGACTTACTTGTTAACACATGTTCCATGAGCAGCCTTGGAAGAACCTTTAGGAAAGTCATGCTGTTAAGTTGCCTTCTACACTTTCCCTTCTAAAAAAACCTGAATTGGGTTGCATTTGACGTTTCTTCTAAATAATAAGTTTTGTGCAGCCAATTCTGGGGTCAATTTAGTCAATCATGCAGATGCTATTTGTCTACAAATAACATGGCTATATTTGTCACTAAGCTGTTTTATGAATACCACATTGACAGGTTTGAAGATATTCTAGAAGACTAGAATGGAACTGGGGTGAATTATGACAAATTTTCTCACAGAGTTTACAGTGTCCAACCAACTATTAAATCTATATATGCAGTACATTTATGTATGAAACAATCAGATTGAATTAAATGGTTGCTGTTTTTGAAAAGAACAGCCTGCCATCCAAGATCAAAGCTGTAAACTACTTGGTGAATGACAGGCACTGTTTATCCCACTGACTCCAAAATGGACGTCAACAGTGAGTAAACTACTGGGAGGAAGCATGTAGCTTTCTTACATTTTTTTTTTGCCTTGTCTCTATAAGGAAATCATCAATGTTCTCTTATATAAAAAAATAAATCAGGCATTGGGTCAGTGTTGGGATCACTAAAAGAGTAACAGGGGTTGCAATTAAGTTCCCATGTGATTCTGAATGTTCATACTTTTAACCTGAAAATGATACATTCAATAGTGTGTTTTGTTATATTATAGGTGTATGTATGATCACCTAACTGCATTTTAGTATTCTTAAAAAGAATGCCCTTGAGAGGAGGGGAAGGAAAAGGAAGGTACTGCTGGGGAATGAAATTGTTCAAATTATGCTCTATGCATGTACGAATATAGCATAATGAATCCCACTATTATGTATAATTATAAAGCACCAATAAAAATAAATTAAAAAAGAATACCCTTGAAAATAACTTGTTATAAGCTTATGTTGGCTTTCGATTTTCATGGATCTTGAGAAATCTGCCACCTAATTGAAAAGTTATAAAACTCAGGCTCCCTAAAATGTTTACCCTATTTATTTCTTCTGCAAAGAGCAGAGTATTATAGCAGGTGTGAAATGAGGTTGGAGTAATTAGGCTTGGGGGACAAATAATGGTAATTATGTATAAAGGGTAGAGAAGGCAAGGGATATTGGAAAACGAATGTTATTTTAGCTGATGTCCTCTTTAAATACAATGATGCACATGTTCATTTCAGGAACATGCACACTAAAGTTCTGATCACTCTCCTCGTTAAAAGCCTTTACTTTGGCCATTTTATGGAACTTTTCTGTTAGATATTTCTGTAACTTCATTTAATTTCGGGGTTTCTCCTGCAGCAAATGCCAACTTTCAGACATGAAGAGCAGGGATTTCCCAGGTGTGCCCCTAGTCTTGAACTCCTTACGTACTATAAGGATTTTCTATTTGAGTGACAGAGGCCTGATAATGCTGTAACAATAGCTCTACTGGCCCCACCAGACATCCGCAAGGGTATTGGGCTTTTACTTTATTCTTCTGGCCTGGGAGATGATCTTCTGCATTGCATAGAGCACATCAGTATTTCTTTAAATAGAATTTCCTGCCCTTCTTTTCCCATACTCTCTTCAGTCTTTTAAATGACAGCTGAAATGGTCCCTGTTCTATTTTAAGTCACAGCCATCTGACCCTTTGCTTTACTGGAAGTGTTTTCTTGGTCCTGAGCTAGAAGGACACTATCATTTGCTCTTTGACTATTTTAAACTCTCTGGTAGTGTAATCTGTTTTGGTAAATTCTGAAATCCTGGCAATTTTCCTGACCATGTTTTTAAATGTCTCAATGCATTATCATCCCCAATATGCTATAAAACATCAATGTATTTGTGAATGATTGAGTGGAATTCAAGTTTGAATTCTCTGAAAATTCTTAATGACATATTAAATCTTAGCATGTTTGAGGGGCTGGAGCGGTGGCTCTGCGGTTTCGGCGCTTGCCTGGCAAGCACGAGGACCCGGGTTCAAACCCCAGCACCACGTACACAACTGAGTGTTGGAGCAACTGAGGCCATGTGAAAAACTAAATAAAGTTGTTTCTCTCCTTCTCTGTCTCTCTCACTGTCCCTCTCTCTTTAAAAAAAAAAAAATCTTAGCATGTTTGAAGGAATAGAGATATTTTTTAACACAAACTCTTTTGTGTGGGGGTAGGCAGAAGGGAAATATGCATACATGTAGTTGAATGATGTCCTGGAGGACAAAGTATTTGATTATTTGAGTTGATTAGCAAGGGAGCCAGATTGATTTAAATTACTGAAACTGATTTAAAACTCAGAGAATGCAGACCACAATTTGCATTCAGTAGACCAGGTCAGTCACAGTGACCCTCTGTGAAACTTCGGATGACCTAATGCACTCATAGCCTCTTTTCTATGCATTTATCATTATCATGCATAAATTATCATGCTTGAACCAAGGACAACCACCAGCTTTGCCACAACTAGTTGAACTAGGAATCGGTGACTAGTATATAAGCAGCTTTTTGTAGCAGGGGCAGCATGCAAAGATGTGGCATGAAGAGACAGTTTTGCTCAGCCAAGGTGCTCTCTGACGGACAGAAACAAAATTGATCAATTGGATCTTTTTCCAAAGAGACTGAAGGGGAAGCATACAGACACTGTCTACAAATCTCTGTTCAATAAAGAACAGCAGAGCTAGAGCACTTGCCTGGCATGAGCGAAGACTTGTGTTCAAATCCTAGCACCACATACACAACTAAGTTTTGGAGAAATTAAAACCAGATGAAAAAATAAATAACTTATTCTGTCTTTCTCTCTTTATTTCACTCTCTCCCTCTTTCTAAAAAACAAAAACAAATTAAAAAAAGAACAACTAAGGTGGACTGAATCACAAAGCTGTCAATAATATAAAGGAATGTTACAAAGATTGAGCCCTGCCTTTGGAGTTGCTGTGTTGCTATGTATCTATGGCTCTGCTGCATTTAAGATTGCTTCTGTTTCTTTCTTCCTTTTCTTCTTTCTTTCTTTCTTACTTTTTGGTGGAGGCACATGGGAACACAAGGACAAGGTCTGGGTAAACTTTCCCATTCCTGAAACAAAAGAGTCATAGAGCCATGTCTTCATAAATGAACCCACTCAATAAGGTAGATCTCTAAGGAATGATCATCATATACCTAAGAGGAATTTTGTAGCTTTCTCTGAATGCAATATTTTTTTCCTTGCCATAATATGATTTCACAGTGAATCCCATAGCAGAAGGCCTCGTATTTATAAAATCCTTTAGCAGTGACGCTATCTGATCTCACATTCTCATTCACACATACATATACATACAGAGAGAGAGGCAAACACTAGGAATAGGTCTACTATTTAGTGCCAACAACGAAACTGAAATAATGTATATGCTCCCCTAGGATAGGACCACTTCCCTACAAAATAGCCAACAGGTGTGTGATATTAAGAGTTAATGGGGGGCTGGAGCGGTGGCTTAGTGGTTACAGCATTTGCCTGGCACTCACACGTACATAGGTTCAAACCCCAGCACCCATGTACACAACTAAGTGTCATAGCAATGAAAGCCATGTGAAAAACTCAATAAAAATTGATTCTGTCTCTTTCTCATTATCCTTCTCTCTTTAAAAAAAAAAAGAGTTAATGAGTTTATCCATTGGTTCCTAAGTCCTTTAATATGCAGGATTTTAGCAAACCTAAAATCTGTTCATAGTAGCAACACCTTTGAATCTTAAGAAGATTATGGAAAAAGTACATATGACCTAGATAAGAAATGGGAGCTAGAACTCATAGTTCCCAGGGATCCCTGAGATGTACACTCCAGACACTTAGTCACCCAACTATACCCACTCTTTTAAATGAGAAATCAAATAATAAAATCACTGGTGGATATTTGCTTGCTTGCTGTATTTATAAGATTTAAGGAGTAGAGTGTCATCTTATCTCCTGAACTATGGTCATGTAAGTCATGTGCTTCTCCCTGACACACTTCATTCCCAAGAAGATTCAGGAAAGTTGTTCCACACCAATCACAAGGTGTAAGACAAAAGTGGATGTGTAAATAATACAGTAATAACAAAAGAGTGAGAAATGATCGCACATCCCAAGAAGTTTCAGATGTATCAGGAGAGGGCACTGGATTTCCCACAGGATTTAGAAAGAGCGGTCAAGAAAGTTTCATTTGAAATGCAAGGAACAGAGAACGCTTGGCTGATGTATCTCCCATGAGAGCGGCAGACATGAGAACACCTAAGGGACAGGTTTTCTAATGAGCAAGCTGGAAAAGAGTTCACTTTTCTTGTTCCATCAAGAATTCTCCAGGGGCTGTGTTTACAAAAGAATCCTGGAAACATCTGCCTGGTTGGTTTAATATTCCAGTTCTGTAACATTAACCTGTACTTACAGGGAGAAAGATTACGCTTGGCCTCGGTGGGAAGGAGAGATACACACCCCAAGTGAATGGAAAGTTTGGCAGTCCATGTGGTCATCTGAGGGCAGCTCAGGCCTAATAGCCATCTGTGTTGAACCTATATATTCACAGAATCCTCCTATGAGAAAGATATTACTTTATTTCAATTCTGAGAGGTAATGAAACGGAAGCTATTTAGCCTGCCCAAGCTCATATGCTGAATAGCTATTATATCCGTATAATATATTTGAGCCTAAGCCTGGTAAAGGAACTGGAAGCCCCTGCTCCTAACCACTATTATTTCAGGGGAAAGACAATCAAGGAACATAAAATTCCTCGGCTAAGTACATACTCTGATCCTCCCGAAACACAGGAACACCAAGCCTCCATTGTTATAGAGCTTGTTTAGATAAAATGAGAAAGGGGCTTGTTCTAAGGTGATTTGCCTGATAAGGATGGAAGAGGGTGCACTGCAGCAGCAGATAGCATTTCTGAGGAATAAATTGAATTTTAATTAACTCAGTTCTGCTCAATCCTCCTTCCCTGGAGAAAATCGGTTTTTAAATAGAGGCTGCTGAGTACCTGATAACTCCCCTTAACTGGATGACCAGAAGCTTTCTACATCAGCACCTCCAGACCCTGTCTTTTTATCTCCAGATACCATTAGATCCAAGGGCAGAGCCAGCACTGCCTTCCACAAATTGCACACTTGGTCGAAAATCCGTGGAGTGTGGGTGTTAGGTAGAACTTGACCTAGGCCACACCATTTTTAATCATTTTTTTTTCAAGAGAGAAGGATAGAGAAAGAGAGAGACAGAAACATAGAGAATCAGTTTTTATGGAGTTTTTCACATGGATTTCGTTGCTCTGACACTTAGTTGTGTATGTGGGTGCTGGGGTTTGAACTCATGTACTTGTGCTTGCTGGGAAAGCACCGTAACCAGCCCCATCATTTTGAATCTTAACCTCCATTTTAGAACAAGACTCACTTTTCCCTAAACCCCAGACCCATCTAATGCTAAACCCCAGACCCACCTACAATACTCCACCATCTGCAAAGAAACCCTAAACACTCCACTATGAGAAAGGACCCTTCCCTGACAACTCCCTGGCAATGCCCTAAACTTCTTTTCCCTTACTCCTCTATATGTACCCTAGTCTGCAAGCTGAAGATCTGTCCCATACTCTACTTGGGTCCCCCTCCGAATGCTCGCATGTTTCTGCCAATAAACCTGTGTTACTGTTGAGCCACTGCCACTCTCCTCTCTATTTCCTCCGCTTGCTTCTTTCCTTACAGAGGGTACTTGGATTTATCACAAAGCACTAAGATCAAGTTTCATGTATTCTACTGTTGGGGCTCTTGAATCTCCCTGAATTCTGCTTTGCCCTAGCAAATTTTACTTTGATACTCTAATACACCCTGGAATCTTCTCACAACATTCCTCTTTTCACTTCTCAACATTTTTAAGTGCTTAAACTAGGAGGGCTCAGTTTCTGCTATTTAAAGGAGCTAGTGGGGTGCCATGGTACACACCTGTAATTCCAGTGACTCTGAAGCCTGCGGTAGGAGCATCATAAGTTCAAAGCCAGCCTCAGCAACTTCGCAAGGCCCTAAGCAACTTAGTAAGACCTCATCTCAAAATAAAGAACAGAAAGGACTGAGATGTGGCTCAGTGGTTAAGCACCCCTGTGTTCAATCCCTGGTACCAAAATAAATAAATGAATGCCAAAAAGAAAAAGAAAAACTTAAATGACCTAACATAGAAGGGATGGGGAAGAGAAACTAGTGAATCAGAAGACCAAGAGGACTAGAGAAACAGAGAACTTGTAGTTGGAGTGGACACAGGAACCAGTAAGCACAACCCTCTAAGAAGGAATGCTGAAGGAATCCCTTAAAAGAGAAAAGATCTAAAGTCTAGCTTACTAGAATTTTTTTTTTAATGTACCAGGGATTGAACTGAACAGCTCTCAACCACTGAGCCACATCCTCAGTCCTTTTCTTTCTTTCTTTTTTTTTTTTTATATTGAGACAGGGTCTTGCTAAGTGAATCAGGGGCTCACTAAGTTGTTGAGGCTGGCTTTGAACTTGCAATCCTCCTTTCTCAGCCACCACACCCAGGAGTTTTTTAAAGAGAGAATCAATTTTATTTTTTCATTGGGTTTTTGTTTGTCCCGCACTTGATTGTGCTTGTGGTGCTAGGGTTTGAACTCGAGCCCTCAGGCATACCAGGCAAGCACTCTACCTCTGAGCCACTGTCCCAGCCCCTGTTTAGTAGAAATTTAACAGTGGTCCACTTTACTTTGAATATAGACCTTACTGCTCTGCCAATGCAACTTATTTTTTTTAATTTATTTTATTCAGAAATTTATTTGTTGAAAAATCAAACTAGTTTCTAACAAAAAATATAATATATATATAAATTCTGAAAATTAGATTTACCCCCAAGAGCCCCTCCAGTTACCCACCCTTATCCCTCCCTGCCCCTCCTTCCCAATACAAATGCCTTAGGTTGTTTTTAACATGGAGTGGATGTGTTTCATTTTCTTCTCTTTCCCTCTCCCTTCCTAATTTCTCCTCCTCTCTAATCTTGGGAAACAGGATTACCTTTCTCCCCCGACCTCAGGCAGAACTATAGGAACTAAGTAATTAAGATTTGGGAGGGTGGGGAGGGTAGGGAGGGTGGCACTTGAAGATCACAGAAATGACTATCTCCCAAATTAATAAGTGAATTATAACTCTACAGAGAACACAAAGAATGTAGCCTTTGAATCACCTCTTGAAAAAAAACCCTATTCCCTGTGATGGGCAGAATCATAGACTCTGGGACAGAAGTCCCCTGTGCTTCTCCTTTGCTTGAAAAGCAATAAAACTTCTGTTTTTCTTTTTCTCAAAACCATTTCCTCTTTATTGAATTGGTGTGGAGGACAAGGACCAAGCTTTTAGTAACAAATACACTTGGTAAATGTAAGATTTTGAACAAGACTTTGGGGTTGGCAAGACTCTGGCCTTGGGCTAAAATGAGTTTTGTTCTGTTCTCTGAAATAAGTGCCTTATCTTTCTCCCACCTACCCTCAGGTCCTGGCTAAGCAAAAGACAAGACTGAAATAAAGGAAATTGTATTTTACCCCAAGGAGTTTCTGAAAATGTTTATGCCTTTGTCTGGGTAGTAATTAGTTACATATATATGTAAAAATTCAGTGAGCTGTAAGATTTAGACTCTTTACCTATATTAAGAAGGAGCAGGAGAAAAAGAGAAGAGGAAAAGAAGGGAAAGATGGAGTGTGGGTGGGTCCTCTTTGCTTTCAACCTCACCTGACCTGAATTTACCAGCAGTATAGAAGATAACTAGAATGCCCCCAACTCAGCCTGACTCCTCTGGTAGCCTAAATAATACAGATGCCCCTTGACTTCCAACGGGACAATATACTGATAAATTCATTCAAGTCAAAATGCCATACATTGAAAATTCATTAATACATCTAACTACTGAACATCATAGTTTAACAACACGGTTTACTATAGAAGGTCATTTGCTTACCCTTCCTGATAGGGTGGCACCTTGGGAGCTATACCTCGCTGCCATTGTCCAGTATCACAAGAGAGGGTCATATGCACTACCACTAACTATGTCAGGAAAAGAACAAATGAAAAATTATGTAAAATTCACAGAAGTCCAGTTTCTGCTGAATGTGTATTACATTTGCACAATGGTAAAGTTGAAAAATAATAAGTCAAATTCCTCATAAATCAGAGAATATCTGCAGTGAGAGTGAAAATAGATATCCACCCTGAGTTCACATGACCTTGAATAGTGTGAGAAATAGGAAGTCTGATGGTCTATTTTTAGAATTTGGCCTTAAGGTTCACATATAAAAAGAAGTCACTGTAAGTCAGGGAACCATGAGGCTCCGAGGAAGCCATGTTTAAAACTCCCCAACAGAAGTCTCCTTACACCTGTAAGCTTGCCCACTTCTGCTACCCCGCCTGCCTTCTTTGACTTTCCATATGCTGCCTACCTAGTTCCTGTGACCTTCTTCCTGTACCCACCCCTATCCAATATTAGCCAATCTCATAGATTGTACCCCTGAGCGCCTCCAAGAAGGGTGAAGGGCAGCATTTACATCAGGCTGAGGATACATTCTGCGGATTCCCTGCATTGGCTTGCATTCTTTAAACCCTTAGGCCAAAGTAAATTCTGCCTCGCACACCCAACTCCAACCATGAGTTTGTGTTTGTTTTATTGCCTGCCTGGTATTTCTAACAATTGTGTAGGACAGCTAATGCCAGACCAAAAGTCATCCACCATCATCCAGCAAAGGTCACATCTGATATGATCAAGTTTTACCTTCTTTATAGAATTATGCTACCTATTTTGTATGTGGAACATTCGTTGACTTTTAAGATCCATCATGTTTTACCATTAAGAAAAACAAAAGTGCAAATTAAATGATTTAACACAGATATATATATACTTAATTGAAATACTCTTTTTTAGACTTGCTTTTAGCTTCGTTTCCCATGTATCACCTACTTATATGCATATTTAGAAAAATATATTTGTTATAAATGCATCACAGTTATATAATAAGTGAGTAAACTGTTTAAGATGTGGAGTGGTATGTGACACATTATCCCCTCACGTGTACTGGAACTATGTAGTACAACTTAATGTCCTTACAGGACATTGAGTAGCCTTATCACTGAAATGTGGTCCATCAAAGGACATCATGGAAAAGATCTGGAAGTGTGTAAAAAATTTATAATTTGTGAACCCAATCCAGACTTAATGAATTAAAATACATTTCTTAAGCATTTTCTCTGGTGATTCTTTTGTTGTTGTTGTTGTTTTTAAAGAGAGAGGGATGGGGTGGGGAGAGAGAGAAACATCAATTTTATTTAGTTTTTCATGTGATTTTCATGATACTTCGTTGTGTACACGGTGCTGGGGTTCAAACCCACATCCTCACACATGCCAGGCAAACGCCAGAACTGTAGTCCTCCCTGCCGATTCTTAAATGCATTAATGTTGGAAAAGCACTGTTTCGAAACATGATTCTCGATTTGCAGGAACATATGGAATGGTAGGCATTTCTCTAACAAGAAATTTGTTTCACTTAATATCAAATCTATACAGCATCATTTTCCTATGCTTTTCTATAAACATTGTACATTTTATTTCAATGTCAAATCATATAACAAGAATTTTGAGAAATATTTAAATAACAACAAAACTTTATATAAAATCGACAATGAAGCAAATGCCTGAAAAGGTGGAAAGTTATGTCCAAGTTCACAAATAAATAGACCAGGACAGATAATGCCATGGGCCACAGGAATTGTAAAGTATCCTCTATCATACGATGCACGCTGATTATAACAATGTCGATTTTTTAAAAATATGTGCCCTACAACTGAACTAAGTTATTTTTAATACTTCCATGTATAAAGAGGAATCAATCTGTTGACTTTGGCTTCAGTTCTATGAGACTTTCCTTGGTTAGTGATTGGCAATAAAGCAAGGAACAATTGTCATTCTGCCTAAATTACCTCAGCTTTTTCCCAGGAAAACCAAAATAGTGAAGAAAAAATATCTTTAAAATTATTAGAATAGGGATTAGAGCAGGAATAGGCCATAAAATATATTTAACTGAACCCTTTATTTCCCCTTTATTTCCAAATAGTGATTTGCATCCTCTGTGCCTCAATAAAGTCATGAAGTTTCTTTGGAAATGAGGAATTTTGAGTTATGGCCCAAACCTATGCCAAAATCTCTGGGACCAGATGCACTCACCTGGACTTGTAGCAAGTAATTCAGATGCACACTAGATCTTTTTTTGCAAAAAAAGGTGAAGCACTGATTGTGTTTTGCCATCCCTTCTCTGTACCCAGATGGGCGGTCATTAACAAATGCTATCTATCAACCTCCTAGCTAGCAAATAAAAGTTTGCTGTATAAATATTAATTATTTCACTTACAGAAATTTTCTTCATGTTGAACAACCCGGAACTTCTGTTACTAGGACTCATTATTTAAAAACAACAGCAACATTACATTGCATTTAAGATTAGTAAAGCATTAGCCTTCCCTAAGTTTTCCCCTTATTTCCATGGGCAATAAGATTGTTTGTCATTGTGAGGTCCCTGATCTTATTTGACTCCACAGGATTTTGCTTGGTCTGAAAAAATGTTAGAATTTTTGTTTGAATTTGAAAATTTTGATATAGTTATCAGCATGTCCAAACACAACATAGGGTTGATTTGCTTATGCTTGAGGATAAATGTTTACTAATAAGCAATTTTTAAAAGTGCATTTGAAATTTTTTAATAAATATTTTGCTACTGTGATTGTTAATTTGGTGCATCACCTAGACGTGTACAAACACTGGTCTAGATATTGATGCAAAGATATTTTTTAGATGTGATTAACATTTGAATCAGTAGACTTTGGATAGAACCAATTATCTTCTTTACTGCTGGTGGGCCTAGTGTAATCAACTGAAAGTTGTAGCAATGCTTTGAGGAACATAGGATTCTGCCTCCTGGCCACTATCAGACTCGAGCTGTAATAGCAGCTCTTCCTTGGGTTTCCAGCTTTTCTACCTCTTCTACAAAATTCAGATAGGTCAGTCCTCACAATCATGCGAACCTATTTCTTAGAATAAATTTCCTTCCTTATACATAAAAAACACCTCTTGGGTTCTATCTCTTTGGAGATTATGACTGATATATTCAACTACATAAATAGTTCACTCCGCATTACGTTTTATAAGGAAAAACATTAAAAGCGAATTTCAATCCATTTAGCATTTTTTTTAAATCCAGGAGCTATGCAAAATTTAAAATTAAAATTCTCTTCTTAATATCTGTTATGGCTTACTGGAGTCCAGTGTGTGTGTGTGTGTGTGTGTGTGTGTGTGTGTGTGTGTATACGCACACAAACAGAATCAATATGATAATTTAACTTCAATATGATAACTTAACTTCTCAACTTGTCAGGTTAGATCTATCTTTTATCTCTTTATAACTAACATGGTACATGTTTCCAGATGACTTCACTTCTTAAGAATTTTCTTTTTTGCTTCAGGTTGCCCAATTATCTTCTCTACCAATCTATCGAATCACTACAAAAAATTCACAGTAAGTTTCCACCTCAAAAATCTCAAATTATAGTTTAGGAGAATAAAATCTGAATGCAAGACAATCCACCTTTCAAAGTCCATAAATTTATAATTACTTTTTCAGCCACAGTATTATAGAAATGGACTGAGCATAGTTGTGACTGGGCATTTTTAGATTTTCCATAAGGAAAGGTATATGTTTTTTCTAAAACATGTATATCTCTGCATTAATTAAGCAATTTGGACATTAACCAATTAAAAAAAAAAAGAATATTCTTAGTTTCCCCCCAAAGCTCCTGTGTTAATGCAAGAATGTTTGGATATAAAATTATTGGATTGTGAGAACTGTAACCTAATCAGTCCACCCTAGCTTGAATGGAGTGGGCGGGAACTGTACGCAGATGGGTTATGGCTAGAGAAGGTAGATTACTGGGGCTCACCCTGGAAGGGTACATCTTTCCTGTGGTCCCTTCCCAACTTCATCTCTCTGCTTCCTGACTCTGTCATGAGCTGAGCAGATTTTGTCCACTAGACCCTTCCACCATGATGTGCAGCCTCACCTGCCCAGAGCAATGCAGTTGGCCATCCACGGACTGAAATCCATAGCCACAAATAAACTTTCCATCTTTCAAAAGTTGTTCTTGGGGGTATTTTGGTCAGAGTGATGCAAAAGCTAACATACTTAGCCTACAGAAGAATTTAGTAGGTCGTAGTAGTGGCTAAATACTGACTCAACAAAAGGAGGTCAAAGTGTTATGTATGAACTTGGACAAATCCCTTGACACCAGAATATAATTTATCTGAAGGAGTAATAGATATATCTAGTTCATTGAGCTTTTATGAGTTAATCTACATAAATTGCTAAGCCCAATTTTCAGCTCATATAAGTGTTCTTTTATTGTTATTTTTGTACATGCACACAAGACACACAGAAAGAGCTTGCCTAATGTGGTTATTTTTGAATGTTAGACTTTGATTTTATGTTTTGTACTTCATGTATCTTCAAATGTTGTATAATGAGAAACTGTTATAACTTTTTAAAAAATAATAAAAAGAAAAGGCATTGAGGGTAGAATAAGCACAGGTATGTTGGTGGGGGTAGGGTTTAGAGAAGGTGGAAGGGCAAAGACAGAAAAAAAAAAAAAAAGACACAAAGCCCTGGACAATGGATGTTTTGAAAAAAGTGGGCAAGAGTGAGCAGGGGAGGTTCTAGAGCTGAGGAGCGAATGAAAGCATCAATACGAGATGTGTTTGGAAGTGGCATATGGATGAGCAGAGCAAACAGCATTAGAGGCTTGGCAAGCGTCATAGTCATGAGTCAGGAGAGGAAATGGCAAGGGTGCAGTGAGTACAGGCTATTCATAGGTCTGAGAACATAAAGAAGTGGCCCATCTGAGAGACTGGTCATCCAGAAAGAAAGTCAACACCTGCTTTAAGTTAATCAGTTGCAAAAGAAGAATCAAAAATAACTGCAAAGAAAAAATAATAAGCAGATCAAAAACCAGGCCAAGGACCTAAAGAGACATTTCTCAAAAAATGGTCCATAGGTGTATAAAAAAAGAATTCATCAGAGGCACACAAATTAAAACCTCACACCTTTTAGAAAGGCTATTATCAAGATGGTGAAAGATAACAAGTGCTGGTGAGGCTATGTGGAAAAGGAAACCCTTGCAAACAGATAGCTGGAATGTAAATTAGCATAGCCATTATGAACAACAGTGTGAATGCTCCTCGGAAATTTAAAGATAGAACTATTATCTGATCCAGCAATCTCTCCACTGGTTATATATGCAAAGGAGCAAAGGAGATGAAATTAGTATGTCAAAGGGATATTTGCAGTCCCATGTTTATTACAGCACTATTCATGGTAACCAATATATAGAAGCTACCTAAGTGGCCATCAGTAGTGTAGGAAGATGATTAAATAAAGAATGAATGAACTTTAAAAAATCAGTATATATACACAATGGAATACTATTCAGCCATAAAAGAAGAAAATCCTATGATTTTTGACTATTGATGAACCAGATGACATTATGTTAATTGAAATAAGTGAGGCACAGAAATGATCTCACTCCTATGTGAAATCTAAAAAAAATTGATCTCGTAGAAAGAGAAATTAAAAGGGTGATTACCAATGGCTGGAGCCATTGGGGGAAATGGGTTGGGGAGATGCTGGCTAAATGATATAAAATTTCAGTTACATAGAAGAAATAATTCATGTAATCTATAGTACAACAGGGTGACTATAGTTAATAATGATATATTGTATTCTTGAAAGACGTTAAGAACATGGATGCTAAGTGTTTTCTCTACAGTCATGATAACCATGTGAGGTAATGCATACGCTCATTATCTAGATTTATGAAATAACCAAAGTACATAATACATATGCACTTCAAAACACCATGTTGTACATTACGGAATCATGCAATTTCATCTTTCCATTTAAAAAAGAAATGATTACAAGTCTTTAAATCTGCATAGTTGGATGACTACAACAAAATGGAGTACTTGAAAAGTCTAGAAGCATCTTTAATGACATAATCATCGTTTGGGGAGAGTGCAGTTTTAACTGCAGTATAATAAATAATTGGGGTTAAATTTTAAGGATTGAAAAATTTCATATTATCAATAAAGCATATCAGAATTGGGAGAAATCTTGTAGATAACCTAATACACATCTTCTATTTAAGATTTATGTAACTGAAGTGATATGTCATTGTCCCACAGTTGCCTGGCTACTTACCAGGAAGAGGACCTGCTAACTCCCAAACCAGGGTTCGTCGCTCCTTATCTTGCCAAATCAAGTCATGCAGGATCTTAACTTCAAAGATGCCTAACATCTTGATTTTTTTGGACTGATGAATGGAATATTTTATTTTAAGAAGGCATAACTTTAAAAAAAATCTAAGAGCATATGACATGATGCATATTATATAACCATTTCTAATGCTATAAATGACAGAATAACTGCATATCACAGCAAAGGTGATATTTTAAAAATACATAGGAAATATTGTATTTCACAGACATTAGGTAATTTTTTCTGTTTTTATTTAAATGTCAAGGAAGTCTGCTTTTATAGAAGTACCACAACATTTTTCCTTTTTCTTTTGCTTGTCACATCTGCCTTTTGGGGCATTAAATTTATTTATATCACTTTGAGATGGAGGTGTTCTTTCACAATTTCTCTTAATGAAACTAATAATAGATGTTTCTTAAAGTTCTTTATCACTTTGGCTGTAAAATTTCATCATTTTCTTCAACATTAAACAGAAGACAATTTGGGTACCAAGAAATTTTTACTAATTGGGTGCATTAGAAATTTTAAACCAGTGACTCAATCTGATCACAGTTAATATGGTTTTAAAATTCTACCTTATTTTGTTTTTGAATCTAAGTTGTCTTTTTGGTCTTAGATTGCTCTCACCAAGGTCATGCCACTGCCAACCATTTAATATTTCAAAAATTAGAACATATCCAAATCTCCCAGCACCAGAAACATTAGTTCTTCCATGTATTTACATTTCCTTATTAATGACTTTCCTTAATCTCCAGGAATTGAAAAAAACAGTTCAGTATATATTAACTTATTTAAAGATATTTATTGTTCATAACATGAACCAGTTTTGTTGCATGCACAAAGGATACATTTTGAAGAATAAAAGAAAATAAAAAATAAGCCTGCTTTCAAGGTAAGCGGTGAGATCAAAGGGCTAGTAGTGTCATGATTTGTAGGCTTAGAGTTATAAATGTGAAATATTACTCTAAGGGTTATATGGAACCATTGTAAAGTTTTGGACCATGTGATATTGTATACTTTCACTTCCAATCTTCCATGTTTTAACTTCTGTACTTTCTAGATATAAAATAAAGATAGAGTTATTGGGATTTATCAATACTTGAATACAGGCTCTAAGATAAAAATGTTTCAAGGATAATACTAAGGTTTCATCTTTAACACTAGGAAAAATGAAGTTAGCTATCATTTGCTCAGGTTGTGTTAAGACAAGGAGATTAACTGGTTTAAGAAGAAAGATCAGGAGTGAAATTTAGCATAAAAGTTAAGATGCTTAACAGATACACACATTTAGGTATTAGATAGGCATTTGTTCAACAAGACTGGATTTCAGGAGAAAGGTAAAGTTTGGAGATATAAGTTTGAAGTTTTTTATATGAAATTTTATTTAAAATGGGGCTGGAGCAGCGGCTCAGCAGTTACGGCACTTGCCTTGCATGGGCAAGTACACGAGTTCAAACCCAGCACCACGTACACAGCAAAGTCTTGGAGCAACGAAGGCCACATGAAAAATAACTAAATAAAATTGTTTCTGTGTGTGTGTGTATGTGTGTGTGCCTCACTGTCCCTCTCTCTTTAAAAAAATTTTTTTTAATTTAAAGTGATCTAGGTAAAAAGTGAGTATAGACAGAAAAGTGAAAGTCTTAGAAATACTTAGCAGCCTGGAAAATAGGGAGGAACTGTAAGCAAAGTAGACTTAAAAGAGTGCTCTTTTAGACAGTTTTGGTTTTGTTTGTTTGTTTGTTTTGGGGTTTTTTTTTTCTGTAACCCAAGGACCTGACAAGAACAATTTTAGGGAAAAAAATGTATTTGGGGGCCCATGCTTTCAGAGGTCTGAGTCCATAAAAGGCTGGCTCCATTCATTGGGGCTTGAGGTGAGGCTGAACATCATAGCAGAAAGCATGACTCCAGGAAGCAGGGATAGACTCCATGCCAGATATAAATTATATACCCCAAAGTCACAGCCAGTGACCCACCTCCTCCAGCCACACTCTGCCAGCATACAGCTGCCAGTTATCCCCTGTTAGGAATAACTGATGGGATAAGGCTCTTATAACCCAATCATTTCACATCAGCCTTTGCACTGTCACATGTGAGCTTTGGGGGGACACCTCACATTTAAACCATAACAGGTGCTAATAGACAAAGGGAAAACTGAGTAAGAGTTTTGTTTTTTCTTTTCTTTTTCAGTAAGAAAAATATGGTTAAGATGAGTATGCAGTGTCTATAGTTACTGAATACAGGCTCCATCCTTCTGAAGTTTACACTGCACGGAATCACAGGAGTGAAAACCTGGACACAGCATTTTATAGAATCTCTTACCAGAAGGACTGTGTCTGAGAAACATTAGCTCATTCATCAAAGATATAATGTGAAGAATAGCCATCAGCCTCCAAGAGCAGTGGGCGTGGCCACTTGTGTGGATAAGTGTAAGCTCTAAAATGACTTCACTGTTAACTCCTGCGAGTTATTTTCTTTATTTCTGAGATGATCAAGAAGTTGAGATGAAGTCAAGTTAATTGTTGGAGGTTTCAGGCAAGTATGAACCTTTCTCATTTCTAGAAGTCAACTGCATTGGTCTCTTTTTGTTGCTCCATAGACCTTTCAATGATTTCATGAGCATTAAATTCCTTCCTTTTGAAAAGGTGACAGTGGTTTTTTATTTCTGGATTAAATCCTAATGATATAAAGGCAAGTAATCATTTCTGTCAATGCTGCTACCAGGTCAGTAAGATGAGGAGGGAGTATATACTATTGATTTGACCTTGTTGGTCACTTGATGATCTTCTGACCACTTTCATTGGAGCAATGCTGGAAGAAAACATTTTTGATATGACTTCAGTACAAATGATAAAATATAGAATTCTTTTGATGAGTTTTGCTACAAAAGGAAGAATATTACTGGTAACTAAAAGTTAATATGGAATCAGAAGAGCATTTTTGATTATTATTTTACAGATTAAAGATGTTAGAATATGTATATAAGTGAATGGATATGATCCAACAGACAGGAAAAGCTTCCTAATGCAAAGAGAAGAGGGACAATTGTAGGAATAAAATCTTTTAATAGGAAAGGGGAAATGAGATTCTGTGCATAAATAAAGGTGATATCTATAGATGGGAGCAAGAATAATACATTCAAATCATAGAAAGAGTGCATGTGTACCAATACTGGAGTTTTGATAGTTTTGGTAGAGGGAGCACATTGAAACATTTTTCTGAGTGCTTCTATGTTCATAATAAAATGAGAATTAACTTTACCAACTAAAGTTGATCAGGAAATAAAGAGAGCTTGAGAAAGGAGAAAAAAATGAAAATATTATGCCAATTAAAGAGTAATACTATGGCTCCACTGAGCATAGGAGTTACAAATTAAGAGAAATGTGTTGACATGTTTGTGTGTTTTCCTCCCAAAATTTTGAGGGATCTTCAACAGAGCCAAAGTAGATAAAGAAAATGACTTCATGGGAATGATCCTTTTATCAGTCAAGTTTGCTAATGAATAAAAAGGGGGCAAGAGATAAATGTATTGGAAAATGAGTGATGATAGTAATAGATTATGGAAAATAGGTTATATAAATAAGAAGTGAGAATAAGAGGAGAGTGAGGAAACAGTGAAAAGGACAATGTCAATTCTTGGAAATTTGCAATATGTCAAAAAGATTATTGATGTAGGGAGAATAGTAGCAAATACATAGGGTGTTGGTTAGGGAAGCAGTGATATAAACTGATGTTGCGGAAAAGTTGCAGTTATTAGAAATAACAAGAGCATTATTACCACAGTAGTTCTCTTCTACAAAGTTATGAAGACTAGTCTGTTTAGATTTAATAACCTACAATACTGGATGGATGGATCACTTTTCTAAATGTAGACATTACTAGGGATCTCTGTGACAGGGGTAATGTGAAGAGCAAGAAAATGATCTGGCACTAAACATTCAAGAAATAGGGACAATGAGGGGCTGGAGAGGTGGTTCAGCAGTGGAGCACTTGCCTGCCATGCATTAGGGCCCTGGTTTGTACCCCAACATGATATACACAACTAAGTGTTAGAAAAACAAACAAGCAAGCAACAACAACAGCAAAAATAAATGAAAAGATAAATAAAAATTGATTCTATCTCACTCACTCTTTTAAAAAAGTATGGGCAGTGACAAGAGGAAGTCAGGTGACAACTGAACCATAATGAAGAGTAGTATGAGAATAATTGCACTTCAGTGTAACTGGGAACTGAGGGAGGCAAAAATAGGTGGTACTTGGAAAACGTCTTAAAGATTAAGAAAGACATCAATCCTTCCTGTAGTACACTGAATGGGAGAAAAAGATTGCAGGATCTTCAGAGTTCTCAGCGAGAACCTGATTCAGAAGTACACTTGAAGTTAGAGCAGGCTACAGTGGATGGAGATTGGGCTACACTAGGACACAAAGAGTGTGTGAGGAGAGCTCAGATAATACGTGATATAGGAATACAGAGATACATTGGTGAGGTAAAAAGTGATGGAAGGAGCCCCTCCTACCTGATGCCCAGTGTTCTGGTTGAGGCCTGTTTGAGTCCCACTAGAAGGCAGGACACAACTAGTAAGACCCCCATGTGGAGCAGCCCCTGCTCAGGATCAATGAGGGGAGGTTCCTGCCTGGAGCAGCCCATCTACCTGATATTCTGAGTGCCTCTTGGGACCTATTTGAATTTCACTGGCAGTTGTTCAGGTAATGACCAGTAGGACCCACACCTGGAGCAGCCCCTGCTCAGGACCAACTAGAGGAGGTTCCCTGGACAACCCAGCTTCAGATATGCAACTGTGAGCATGGAACCAAATGGTAGAGCAACACGAGGACCCAGGCAGAAACAGCATCTGGAAGAAGGTGATCATCAAACAGTTGGTGGTTTATTTCACCCTTAACTTACAAGGAAAAAACACCAGGAGAACTGCCTACCTTCCCCACAGTAAATCTCAATCCAGAGATCCAGAAGATGCTCTTCAAAAATGAAGAATCAAACTAGGAGAGGTTCACCTCAAACTCACAACTCCCCTAATAAAGATGTAAGGGACAGGGATCAAGGTGAAAACCTTGAAAATATTATCAGTGATTTTATTACCAAAAGGAACAATGAGCTACAGGAAGATATAATGAAGGGACTAAGTGAGAAAACTCAAGAGATGAAAAACTCTATTATCAAAGAAACAGACATACTCAAAAAGGAAGTAGTAACAGAGCTAAAATCAGCAGTCAATGACATGAGAAAAATCACTGAAGAATTTAATAATAGACTAACTTCTATAGAAAACAGAACCTCAGCTCCTGAAGAAAGAACTTCAGACAATGAGGACAGGCTGAACAAGCTTGAGTGCATGGATGACAAAAAAGAAAACAAAAGACCTCACAGAAGAGGAACAGAATTTTTTAAATGTCTGGGATGAAATGAGAAGAAATAATCTAAGAGTAATTGGGATACAGGAAGAAATCAAAACACAAACTAATGAGATAAGGAAAATTCTCAAGGATTTTGCTAAAGAAAAATTTCCCCATATAAAAATAGAGTCAGATATGCTCATCCAGGAAGCTTTATAGGACACCCAGTAGGCCTAATCAAATGAGAAGCTCACCAAGATACATCATATTCAAAATGTACAACAGGGAAATCAAGGAAAGAATATTGAAAGTGGCAAGGGAGAAACGTCAAATCACATTCAGAGGAAAACCAATAACAATCACATCTGACTTTTCAGCTCAGACTCTGGAAGCAAGAAGATCATGGAAGGAGATCTTTCAACACCTGAATGAACACAACATGCAGCCAAGAATACTATACCCAGCACAACTCAGCTTCAAATTTGAGGGGGAGGTAATAAGTTTTCATGATAAGAACAAACTTGCAGCATTCATGAACAGAAAGCCAACATTATAAAGAATCCTCAAAAATAAACCTCAAATAGAATAATAAGCTAACATTCTTCAAAACCCACAGAGGAAATTCAATAAAGGTATATGCTATCAATAGACAACCAAGACAGCACAGAACTTACAAATAAAACACAATGACTATGAACCACAACCACATAACAATTCTAACACTGAATGTGAATGGTCTCAATGCATCAATCAAAAGACACAGACTAGCAGACTGGATTAACAAACAAAATCCAACAATATGCTGCTTACAGAAAAACCACCTTACAGCAAATGACATCCACAGATTGAGGGTGAAACGATGAGGAAAAAAATCTACCAGGCATATGGCCCAAGAAAGCAAGCTGGAGTTGAAATTCTTATATCTGACAAGGTGGATTTCAATTAATCAAAAGAGATAAAGAAGGCTACTACATCCTAGTAAAAGGAATAATACAACAGGAAGAAATAACCATAGTAAATATACACTCTCCAAACACCAATGCCCCCAACTATGTAGAAAAATTACTTCAAGATATAAAACCACTTGTGGATCTCAACATGACAGTATTGAGAGACTTTAATACTCCTCTATCACAAATAGACAGATCATCAAAGCAAAAAAAAAAAAAACCAGTAACGATATTTCCAATCTAAACAACTCCATAAACCAAACAGACTTAACAGATGTATGTAGAATATTCCACCCCAAATTGGCAAAGTATACCTTCTTCTCAGCAACACAAGGAGACTTCTCCAAAATAAATCATATTCTAGTTCACAAAGGAAACCTCGGGAAATATAAAAAGTAGACATTATTCAGTGTATACTATCAGACCATGATGCTCTGACCTAATAATTAATAGCAAAAGCCATGGCACAAAACACACATATATGTGGAGATTGAATAATACCCTATTAAATGAAGAATGGATCCAAGAAGACATGAGAACAGTAATTAAGGAATTCTTGGAAGAGAATGAGAATGAAGACATAACATACTGAAACTTCTGGGACAACATGAAAGCATTCTTAAGGGGAAAATTTATTGCACTGAGTATCCACACTAAGAATCAGAAGAGATCCCAAACAAATAAGCTTATGCTCCAACTCAAATCTCTACAAAAGGGACAATAGCCTAATCCCAAAGCCAGCAAAAGACAGAAAATAATTCAGATCAAAGCTGAAATCAATGAAATTGAGAACAAAAATAATAACAAAAAAATCAATAAAAAGAATCAATGAAAACAAAGAGCTGGTTTTTCGAAAAAAATAAATAAAATTGATAGACCCCTAGCTAATCTAATTAAAAGGAGAGAATCAAAGCAAATCAACAAAGTCACCAATGAAAAGGGGGTGATTAACACTGACCCCATTGAAATCAAACTGATTATCAGAACATATTTTGAAATATTATACTCCTCTAAATCAGATAATCTGGATGACATGGACAAATTTCTAGACACATATAACATCCCCAAATTGACACAGGATGACATTGAAATCCTAAACAGCCCAATAATAGGCACCAAAATCCATATAGCGATTAAAAGTCTTCCAAAGAAGACAAGCCCAGAACCTGATGGATTTTCTGCGGAGTTGTACCACACCTCTGAAGAAGAGCTAATGCTTCTCCTTATGAAGCTCTTCCAAGAAATTGAAAAAGAGGGAACTCTTCTAAATACTTTTTATGAAGCAACCATAACTCTGACACCAAAACACAATAAAGACACATTGAAAAAAGAAAACTACAGACCAATATCCCTCATGACTATCAATGTAAAAATCCTTAATAAGGTTCTTACAAACCAAGTTCAAAAACACATCGAGAAAATAATTCATCATGATCACGTGGGCTTCAATCCAGGTATGCAAGGGTGGTTCAACATACACAAATCAATAAAGGTGATGCATCACTTAACAGAATTATGGACAAAAACCATGTGATCATCTCAATAGATGCGTAAAATTTCTTCGATAAAATCCAGCATCCATTTATGCTCAAAACTCTAGAGAACATAGGGATCAAAGGAACTTACCTTAACTTTGTAAAGACAATATATGCTAAAACCTCAGCTAGTATAATAAATGGATAAAGGTTGAAAGCATTTTGACTGAACTCTGGAACAAGACAAGGCTGCCCACTTTCACCACTTTTATTCAATATAGTCCTTGAGACCCTGGCTGGAGGAATCAGGCAAGAGGAGGAAATCTAACGGATAGGAAAAGGAAGGGAGCAAGTCAAACTATCCCTTTCTGCTGATGACATGATCCTATATCTGGAAGATCCTAAAAACCTCTACTGGAAAACTGCTAGAGCTAATAAACAGATTGGGCAAAGTAGCAGGCTACAAGATCAACACCCATAAATCAATAGCTTTCCTATACACTAACAATATAAAGGCAGAAGAAGAAATTAGGAAATCAGTCCCATTCACAATATACTCTAAAAGGGTAAAATACTTGGGAATTAATCTAACAAGAGAAGTAAAAGACCTCTACAAGTAAAATTGTCGAACACTGAAAACAGAAATTGCAGAAGACCTGAGAAGATGGAAAGATGTTCTGTGCTCTTGGTTAGGCAGAACTAATATAATTAAAATGGCCATTCTGCCAAAAACACTGTACAGATTCAGTGCAATCCCCATCAGGATTCCAATGTCATTCTTTGCAGATACAGAAAAAGCAATTCTCAAATTCATATGGAACAAGAAACCCAGAATTGCCAAAACATTACTAAGCAAGAAAGATGAAAAAGTTGGTTTTGCAATACCAGATCTAAAATTATAGTGTAGAGCTGTAGTATTAAAAATAGTATGGTACTGGTATCAGAATAAGAATGAAGACCAATGGAATAGAATAGAAGACTCTGAGACAAATCCACAAATCTTTAAACATTTGATCTTTGACAAAGGGGGATCAAAATATAACATGGAGGACAGATAGAATATTCAACAAGTGGTGTTGGACAAAATGGACAGCCACTTGCAGAAAACTGAAATTAGATCCTTATCTCTCACCTTGCACAAAAACAATCAAATCTAAAAGGATCAAGGAATGAGGAATTAAACCAGCTACCATACACCTACTAGAAGAAAAATTAGGACCAACACTCCTGCGTATGGGAGGTGGCAATGACTTCCTCAACAAGACTCCTAAAGTGAAAGAATTACAGTAAAAAATCAATGAGTGGGATGCCATTAAACTAACAAGTTTCTTTATAGCCAAGGAAATAGTCAAAACAGTCAAGAGACACCCTACTGAATGGGAGAGAATCATGGCCTCTGATCCCTCTGACAAGGGACTAATATCCAGAATTTACAAAGAACTCAAAAAACTCAATAAGAAAAACACAAACAATCACATCAATAAATGGGCCAGAGGGCTAAACAGAAATTTCTCAGAGGACATTGAGCAGGCCAATGAATACCTAAGAAAGTGTTCTAAATCACTGGCAATCAGAGAAAAGGAAATAAAAACTACATTAAGATTTCACCACACTCCAGTCAGACTGGGACAGATGAAGAATATAAACATTAACAAATGCTGGAAGGATTTTAGAAAGACAGAAACACTAGCACACTGTTGGTGTAATTGCAGACTGGTCCAGCTGCTCTGGAAAGCAGTGTGGAGACTCCTCAAAAAATTAAGGTTGGATCCACCATATGACCCAGCTATCCCTCTTCTGGGTAATTTCCCAGAGGAGTTAGAATCAGCACATTACAGAGACACAGCAAAATCTGTGTTCATAGCAGCTCAATTTACAATAGCTAAACTATGGAACCAACCCATATGCCCCTCACTGGATGAATGGATCCAAAAGCTCTGATTATATATATATATATATATATATATATATATATATATATATATATATATATTGGAGTTCTACTCAGCTGTTAGAAACAATGATATTGCATCCATTGAAGGTAAATGGATGGCAATGGAAGAAATCATGCTGAGCAAAGTTAGCCAAAACCAGAGAGTCAAGGACCAAATGGTTTCCCTCATTTGTTGAGGCTGGACCTAAACCCAGCCTTGGGAGTAAGGTAGAGAAACTCATGTATTAGATGCATAGAACAAAAATGCACTGTGTTAATATTTATGAGATATAGTTGCAAGATACTTCAAAAGATATTTGAACAAGCTATGCTGCATACCTGTACAAAATGTAAATTTTTAGTCCTATTGTCAAATATTTTGAAGAGTAACAAGGGAAGATAAGAAGGGAGGAGAAGGGGAAATGTTGGAATTGAGATAAAGCAAGGTATATTATAAGCAGTTATAAGTATCACTGTATATAGTATAGTTATATATATATATATATATATATATATATATATATATCTATAATGTTCTTCATAGGTATAAGAATTATATCACTTTGTTTGGGGTTTTTAGGAACAATATAGGACCCAGAATAAAGGCAAGGGACCAGGGATGGGTGGAGAGAGGTAGAGAGGTCCAGGCAGCGG
>PVKS010006346.1:0-79050 GCA_004027875.1 Aplodontia rufa
CATGGGATGAATGTCCACATATAATAACTTTTTAAAATATCAGGTAAACAATAATATAACCTTGTATTACTTAAAAACACATTTCTATGAGTGTTTTGAATTTATTTGATTCTGTTTTAAATATATAAGAAATAATAATAATATAATATAATAATATAAAAATTTTTTCTATGTTTTTGTTTAAAGTTGAATTTTGCAAATGCTAGTACTATGTCATCGGGAGGTGTTATTATGCTATGGTGATCTGGGAATGCTTTCACCAGAGGATGCTCCTGACACTGAATCATGGTACTGAAGACCCTTCGCAATGAATCCAACTGCATTTCCAAGCCTCTTGAGCCTCTGGACATGTTCTTGCCTGATTCCTGCAGTCTGGTAGCAATGGGCCACTCAGTATTCTGGCTTCCCCATTAGCGCTTGTCATGCTTATAATTTATCTGCTAATCTTATTTAGAATGCAGATTATGATTAAGTACATCTAGAAAAAAGTTGGAGATTCTTCATTGCTAACCATATTGCTGATGGTGCGGGTGCCAATGGTCTAATAAGGTCTGACTGTCTGTTTTTGTTTCTATGATACCTTCTAATGTGGTAGATTCCTTCTATATGAAATCTCTATCTGCAGGATGCCCCAAACTCACTCTAATATCTTAAGATCAAATCTGACCTCCTTATGTGAAGCTCCGCATGATGCCCCCCACCCACCACCAACTCCTTAAAAGAGAGATCTTACTAGTCAAATGACTTTCCCTTCAGTTGAGGATAAAATGCAAAATCTCTACAAAGCTTTTAAGGCCTACCTCTCCAAGTTGTTTTTCTACCACTTTCCTCTTGGGCATTCAGCATTCTGATCCCTTTGTTGTGCCTGCAATATGCCACACATGCTCCACTGTTAAAGATATTTTTTAGTTTGTTTTTCTCATCACATTTCCTCCATTTCATTCAGTTCTTTGGTCAGACATTCCCTCCTCAGTCTACTGCAGTCAGTTGAGCCCTATACAAAACTGCAATTATGAGATTACAGTGGAGGCTGAGACCTAATGTCTGGTTAGCTTGTTAGGCAAGGTTAATTAAGATTAATTAAAATTAATATGATAGCAAAGGGCAGGAGAGCTTAAGAGAGGAAGAGACTGAAGGTAGACAGGCAAATCAGAAAGCTCTTGCAAAAAAACCAAATGTGAAGAAATGAGAACCTGGACTGGAGTGGTTGCCATGGAAACAGCCACTCTAATATGCCAAGGAAAGGCTTCATATGCCTGGAGGAAGGTGCCTTTTGCTTATGCTCCCCAAAGTGTTAAGTTGGCAGGTGAATGCCCAGCTCCCTCTCAGAGTGATCTTCTCTGACTACCAAATTTCAAAAACAGTCCCCTCTCTTTCTCTTTTCTCTGCATTATCTTCAAGAAATAACTCAGACATTTTATCATATAGCATATTGACTCATTTTGTTGTCTTTGCTACTTTGAATGCCAGCTCAATGAAGGAAGATACTTTTTTCTTTTTGTTTATTGCAATATGCCAAGTTTCTAGAACAGTATATGGTACAAAATAAATACTCACATAAATATCAGTTGAATTATGAATACTCAGAGCCTCCATGAAACAGAATAAGGAGGTATAATTTAAATATATGTTCAAATTCCAATTTTATTATTTATTAGCTGTTTCAAATTAAGCAAGTTACTTACTTTCTCTGAAAATATTTTTACATCAGTAAATGGGAATAACAATAACACATGACTGTCAGGATGATGGGACTAAATTATGTATAATAAAAGCAAAGTTCTTAATTTACTGCCTGGTACATAGCATTTCTCACACGCTCTTGCAGTTGTTTACTGTTTTGTGTTTTCTCCCTGGCTATGAGCCCTAGGAGAGTTGCTATTGTGCTTAGTGAACAATGGGTACTAAAGAAAACCTATTTTCAGTAATTTATTCACAAATATTGTTTATTGACTGACTACTTTGCCATGAACTTTGCTTAGAAATTGGGGATACACAATGAAGAATGTAGATGTGGCTCTGTGCAGTAAGGGAGACATAGAAACATCAAGGCAGGAAAAAAGAAAGCATCTATAGCTGTAATAGCTTGTAATATTGCAAGAAAGGAAACAATAAGGAACTATATATGCTACAATGACCATATTGGCAAAATCACTTAACATTTTTGGGGGTGAAAATTATGAGTAATATTTATATTTATTTATTTATTTTAAATATCCACCAACACCATATATTTTATTAGCAATACTGCTTTCTTTATAATGACATGTGTAACATGTTGGAGGTATTTGCAATCATTTCTGACAAATTTCTCGAGTAGATGGATCCTAATCAGTGGAAGAAAACAGGGCAATGTTTATAGAGTGGTCATTTCTAGTTCTGTCCTTCAGAAGTGACCAGATCTCCCTGGCATCCAGCACTTTGGTTTCTTTAGAGCCCTGTGGGTAAAGATATATGATGAATGATGTCAGACTGTCACCAGACTTTCTCAATCAGGGTCATGACAGCAGGGGTGCCACAATTAGAGGATTTAACTGAGAAGTTCACAAGCAGAACAATACTATGGTGTAGGCAGTTAAGTGTATGGTTAATGACTACTGAAGCATTAGGGACTGGATACGGGGGAAGTCATTACTGCCTATTGGCTTGAAGGAGCAAGAGAAAAGAATGTGTTGCTTGAGCTGGGAGAGCTTGGAGCCATGCGCATGGCTGCTTTGACCAGGGTTATGACCCCTGAATGCAAGAACAAGGATGGCAAAACAGCTGTGAGGCAGAAATTCCCAGTCTTTCCTCTTTTAGCTTCCAATTTACAAGTACCTGCTTTTATTAGCCAAAACCAAAATGGAACCCAGAGGATAAGGAAGCCTGGGTAATATAATCCACAAAAGGCAACGTCTTGTTCTATTTTATGTTGTTATAATAAAATGTCTCAGGCTGGGAACTTTATAAAGGAAAGTTTATGTAGCTCTGGAGGATCAAAGTCCAGTATTGGGTGGCTACATTTGGCCTGTAGTGAGGGACGCATAATTCCTGGCATTACAGTGGTGGGAGTATTTGCAGAAGAGATCATATGTTGAGACAGTAATATAGGGTGTGGAGGTGGCTAATCTTTCTCTTTTTGTAACAGCTTGCTCTGGGGAAAACTCACTCTCAAGACCAGCATTAATACCTTCCAAGTGTAATGCCTGAATAACCTAATTACCTCCCACCAGGCCCCATCTCTTAAAGATTTCACCACCTCTGAGCACTGCCCTCTAGTACCAAATTTTCAGCACATGAACCTTTGGGAAACAAGCCACGTAGGAACCATAGTAGGCACCTTCATGTGGCAGAGAGCATGCTGGAAAAGGGAAGATAATGGAATTGGTGGTTGGAATGGGGAGCAATGAAAACTGACCATCTCACAGACTTTCTTCCCCCAAGTTGCCCCGTGCTTCTTTGTGAGGTCTATTTAATCTAGCCTGCATAACTGCTTTTGAGCATCCCTTGGAGCCCAAAAGTCTCCTTGAAAATAGAAGGTGCAGGATGGATCCTCTTACTCATTCCTATGATGATCTAATGGTTCCGAGGTGTTTTTCTTTATTGGTAGACTTTTGTAGTAAGGAAAAGGATATATATATGGAACAGAATTATAAAACTTTGAGAGTCATTAGTAGGGGAAGCACTCTTGTGGATATTATTGAAGAATAGAGAGATCTAGTCTCTAGGATGGAGAAAGTGGCAAAACCTTCAAATACGTTAGATGGCGATTCTGTCTTACATATAGGGTAGTGGATTTCCCAGAGGTGAAGGGAGAACTTTCTAGCACTTTGGTTAGATCCTTCTTCTTTTTTGAGTGATATTTACTTACATGTTTACTCTTCCCTTCTTTAATTCTCATTGCTCATTTTAAACTTTTTTTGGCTGTTACACCCATGAGATTACCCCTATGTTTTTCCATAACTTCCCTATAATTTTTCAAGAAGCATCTTTCCTTTTTCACATTGTTGAATAACAAGAACATGTATTACTTTAAAGACCCCTACTACAAAGTACATTTGTCATTGAGTTATGCTTTAGTCTTTGTATATGAGCTAAGCAATTTTTATCCTTCCTTTTCCAAACCAATTGGTTTCAAGGTCATTGAAATTACCCAAAAGATAAAAGAGGCTTTTTCATTAAATGTTCAAAATGGAAAATGAATTAAAGTAATATTCCTTGAGTTACGTTAAGTAACTTTGACCAATATAATAAATACACACTTAAAAAAATCAGCGATGACTGTCTTTTTCTTAAACATTACAGTGTTTTAATACAATGAAAATCAATTTAGATTTATTTAATGTTTGGGAACAATACTGAGAACAAAAAAATCTTGCATGATTTGTTAGTTCTATTCTCATCAGTGTGGTTTCACCATTTATTTATATTTGAATTTTAGAATATATATTCTTTCTATATTAATTTATGTATTCTCTGGCTAAATCTTTCTTCATTGCCTTATGTAATAGTTCATTTTTGCTATTGATTATTACCTTCTTTATAAAAATAGATGCATGTTTAAGACACTGCACTATCCTGTATAGCAGTTGGAAGTCTTTCTCATTTAGAGTGGTGTGTCAGCTCTGTTTCCCTCTCAACATTTAATGAGAGGCAGTCATTTGAATCACTTCCATCAGCCTGGAGCCTGAATTTCCAAATGTTGCATATAAGTGTTCATTGGATTTGTGTTTCATTCTGGTAGAGATGTTCCTTTAATGGATTTTGCCTGCGGCTGGTGGTATTCATTGAACAATGGTGGGAATCAATTAAATGATCCCTTTTCCCGCTTATAAAAATGATTTCATGAATGTAAAAATTTTAAAGGGAAATACATTTTAATATTAATGTTTAGTTTAACTTGAATCTACATTCATTCTATTCTTAGTGACTACCTCATTCTTCATGAAGGGAGATGCAATGATTCTACCAGGTATGATAGATAAAATTTCATTTAGGCCAATTCATTTGGTGCAATAGAGAATCTTAATTATTTTACACAGTCAAAGTCTTCAGTTGCCTAAGGCTACAGACTGGAATGAGACCATGGGAATTCATTCTTTTGCTTTTTTCTTCCCCAAATAATGCTGTGTTCTCATGGTATATGATAGGGTAAGCTAGACAGAATAACAGAAATGGATTTGGGAAACTATGTCTCACAGTGTTCTAACTTTTTTATTTGTAGATTCCAACTACAGTGGGCTTTTTCATAGTAAATTCCAATGATTTCTATAAATTTGTCTGAAAAAGATTTGAATAGTAGTTTAGCAATCATTTTCTTAGTCCTCTTAAGTCATATGCATATGAGCCTCATTAGAAAAAATGCTGGATAATTTTAGTCTTATGATTTTTGGTTCAAATTAGATCACATTTGCCTCATTTTTCAAATGTAGTAAAGTATAAGTAGTTTTTTTCACATTATTGCTTCATGATAACTAACATTGGAGACTCAGTCATAGCATTAAGCTGTCTTTGCAGGATTATAGTGATTCAGCAACAGCATGTAACAGAGGGCACATCCTGCGTATTATCGAAATCATTCTTCTAATGCATTTTATGATATAAATAGTTTGGCTGCCTCTACGTGTCTCGTACTGTATCCCATTCTTTGTGTTTTTTTATAAACCAGATATTACTTTCACTGTCATTTCTCTTTTCATAACATGTATTTATTCATTCATTTAAGCAGCAAGCATCTGTTAGGTACCTGCTGTGTGCAAGTCATTAAGATGAATGCTGGGAATTCAAAAAAATTACATATATCACATGTTCTTTCCTCCAGTGTTGCCAAAGTGCTGTGGGTACACAAATAGGTGGGAAACTATTAGGTAAATGAGAGGAGTTCTGTGCGCTCCTTGCCAGGCCCTGAGGGAGAAAGAGGAGGATGTGGTTGACTCTCTGTAGATACTGGGAAGATATTTTGGAGGAAAGCATTTCCACTGAAATTTGAGGGTAGCTGAAAATTGTTGGGAAGCTGAGGGGAATGAACACCATAGAAGTAGAGGGAATATAATGCTTAAAAATAATGAAAAAGTAATGGTTATTCTTTACACATCTTAAAATTCCTTATTTAGTTTGTATGGCTTTTCCCATACTGGCCCAATTTTCATCTACCCATATCTCTCATTGCTTCCCAAGACTCAGCGTTTAGTCCTTAAATACTCTTCATGGGACTGTATACTGGGCGAGTGTTAATTTGTTGGTTCCTTGTACTTAGGTTTTATTAGATGGCAGATTAATGACGGCTGTCTCTTGAGACAAGCTCCTGTCTCACTGTCCCTGTGAAGCCATCCTTAGAAGTTTGTTTCTTCACTGAGCCGCTCTTCTTGGGATCATGTTTGCACTCAGGGCAAGCACCCTTGAATTTAGTACTTAATTACTATTTCTTATTTATTTTGTAATCATTATTTGTTCTTAGGAACTTGGGAAGTGGCATAGTTTTGGTCTGAATTTCAGTGATGATCTTGAATACACAGCATTGGGAATATATTTGCCTTCCTTGTAAAAGGTGGTAATAAAACATACCTGGGAGAATATTTATAAAGATGATGAAAAATGTTTATCTTCAAAAAGTTGTTGACCATGCAGAGTTAGAATTGCCCAGATGTCATGGGGAATACAAGTGAAATATCTTTAATGTATAAAGAAATGCATACTAAAATGGGTAGAAAAGAGATAAAAATGAGAGATGCAGAGTTAATAGAATTAGAAATACAATCAAACAATAAGTAGTCTTTTTACAGACTATATTGGCTATTTCAGTAACATAGGGAATGATGAGTTTATACAGATAAGGAATTAAAAAATTTAGTAGATTAATTACAAGTAAGTGCTTTCTACAAAGTGAGATGAATGTATATGGTAGTATCTATAGTTATCTTCAGTGTGTCAGGACCTGGCATGAGCACTCCAGTGTATACAGCATCCAATTCTTACCAGGTATCATACTATTTTATTTTTTTATTCAGAAATTTATTTGTTGAACAATCACACAATCTTTTAACAAAATAATATAATACATATATATATATAGATTCTGAAGATTAGATTTACCCCCAAGAGTGTCCCCCCAATTACCCACCCTTATCCCTCCCCTCCCCTTCCCAAAATATCTCTAAAAATGTATTAGGTTGTATAACATTACAACTTATCTGGATTTAAAACATGATAATAAACCTCCTTTCTCAATGGCCAGGGTCTAGTTCTAGCCTCCACAGATGAGTGAAAACATTCAACCCTTGGTTCTCTGGGTTATGCTGATTTCACTCAGCATAATTTCTTCCATAGCCATCCATTTACCTTTAAAGGCTGCAATATCATTGTTTCTAATTGCTGTGTAAAATTCCATGGCATATATGTACCACAGTTTTTGGATCCATTTATCCATTGAGGGACATCTGGGTTGTTTCCATAATTTAGCTATTGTAAATTGAGCTGCTATGAACATAGCTATTGCTGTCTCTGTAATGTGCTTATTCTAAATCCCCTGGAAAAATACCCAGTAGAGGAATAGCAGGATCATATGGTGGGCTCATTCCTAGTTTTTATTTTTAATACCATTTTAGGCCTCTGGTAGATGTTATGAACAGTCCTCCAAAAGTTCATCTATGAGATAATACTGCAAAATGTGGAGGTGAAATGATTGGGTTATGAATGCTTTATCCTAATCAATGTGCTTATCCACTGATAAGGATTAACTGACTGGTACTTACAGGCTAGTAGGGTGTGGCTGGAGGAGGTTGGTCGTTGGCAGCATGCCTTTTGGTTTATATTTTTTCTTTGGTGAGAGTAGATCTCTCTGCTTCATGATTGTCATGCCCTGAGCAGCTTTCCTCTCCTGAGCCCTTCTGCCCTGATGTTCTGTCTCATCTCAGGCCCAAGAATGGAATTGGCTATCTGTGGACTGGGACCTTTGAAACTGTGAGCCCCAAATAAACTTTTCCTCATCTAAAATTGTTCTTGTCAGGTCTTTTGGTCACAGTGGTACAACAAACAAACAAAACAAAACAATAAAAAAAACTGACTAAAATAGTAAGTGATGCACATAAAAATTGAGTGATGTGGTCATGATCATATACCTAGAATATAGTTATACCGGGATTCAAAACAGAAAATCCTATACTACCCTAGACCCCACTGCATCATCTAGGGGAGGGGAGTTTTCAAATATACAAGCATCTTCTGAAGTTAAGAAATTTGAGTTATAGTATATTAACATTCTATACTATAAGCCTCTGTATATGCAAGGCACTACAACACTACCAGACCGACTAAGCACTATGAAGGAAAGGATCTACAGAACTAGCAGGTTGCAGGGGTTTTGTATAATAGAGTGGGTGCTGTTAGGGATGAAATTAATGTTCCTAGACTTCAGACCTAGAAATCCCTGAATCCAGCTGCCTGCTCCAGTATAGTCCCTTAAGAAGATACATAAAATAAGAAGGAAGGCCAGGCAAAATAATACATATTAACTTGGATTTAATCCCAGAATCAAGTGAATATTTCCAGTGAGTGAGGCTTGAACACAAGAAAAGTTTGATTTCCTTAAGTCTAATAAAAATCAGTTCCCTGACACCTGAGTAGTCTGGAATACCGGCCAAAGATTGGAAACCAGCTACTCTCTGAGAGCTCTAGCCTTGTCTCCTCAAAATCTGGCCTTTCCATTGCTCTAGAGCTGACCCAATCTGGCTTTTCATATCCATTTGTGCAGGTGTGTAACAAGACAAAAGGAGGGTGGCTTGAGGAGCAGGAGAGGCTTCTGTCCCTTAGGCATGGCAAAAGTAGTGGCAGCACTTAGTGAATGGTAATCCCTTCCCTCACAGTCCCCTCCTTTGGCTAGATTATACACTATTTATTTGTTTATTTTTTGAAAACACTTTAAATGTGTTGTGTTCATTCATGTTCTCCATAGGTTTTTGGAATTATAATTTAGTCATTAATAGCAGAAATTTTGATGTACAGTGGACAGCATTTGAGAGCCACCTGCAATTCCTGTTGGCCTTCAGAAAAGTTATTGAATGCCTCTAAAACTTTATTTTCTTCACTTGTGAAATGGGGACTAGAGTGATACTTGGCTCTTAGACTTTTTTGAGAGTCACACTAAAAATTGTATGAAAAAGTATTGAATTTTGGAAGCTCTTAATAAAAATTTTCCATTATTATTATCCATCAAGTTTATTCCCACTAAATGTTTGTTGAATTCAATTACTAATTTTTCCTCTCCTATGTAAAGCAGCTGTCACCACAAGTTTGCAGTTAATTTGGAGTCTGTCAGATGGCAAGAAGAGACATTAGGATTATTCAATAATAAAACTAGAGCAAATGCATTTATTGTCTTGAATTCTAATGCCAATTTATTTTATTCATCTTTTGCTCACAGAAATGTCTGGAGGTTAACTATACAGGCTCATTTTACTCCAGTGCAAATGTGAAATTACTTTAGAATTTGAATGTTTGTCTTGTCCTCTGAGCCTCTTTAGAGTAGGAAGACACAGGAGGTTAAACCCTACATTAAGTGTAAAAATGGACAGTAGCAGCAAGGAAAATAATTGTAAAGAAGTAGAAATGTCATTGCTCACAGAACGCAGCTGAGATGATGAGGACATTTTGAGACTCCTCTGTATTTCAGTATTATACCAATTAATCAAGTTCCTGCCAGACGTCTCCACTGAAGAATCTCAAAGGCATCTCAGATGTTTATTTCCCAACCTGAGTTCTTATGGTCTTATCCACTTTCCAACTATTTCTCTCAGGCTTCCTGCCTGCAGCACTTGGCACCATGGAATTAAGTTAGTAGCTCGGTTTTCTTCCTTTCTAACCCACCCTGCCCTGTTCTTCCCTGAGTAGCCCATTGACAAGCATTGGTTTAGCCTGTAGATTATGCCTCTGTCTGCTCACTTCTCTCCTCTTCATTGCTAACACCAGAGTTCACTCTCTCATATCTGAATAACTGCAACATCTAATTCCTCTCTTCGATGTGCTCTTCCTTCTCTGTGTTTCATTTTCTATACTTCAAACAGTATTATCTCCTTAAAATATGTAAAATGTTTATCCTACTGTCTAGTGTATCTAATAAATACGAGGGTAAGGAGGAAGGGGAAACATTGGGAACTGAGTTTAAAAAGGTGCTTGCCAAGCCTTTGTAAGTATGTCAGCATGTATCCTAATGTCATGTGTGTAAAAAAAAAATGGGGTGCGCAGAAGGGAGGTGAAGGGGAAAAACTGGAGAATAAATTAGAACAAGTTAAACGTCATGTTTTTAAATTATGCCATTATATAATCTTATGTCATGTATACCTATAAAAAGAACCAATAAAAATAAATGTAAAAATATAAATCCAATCAGATGCCTTCCCTGTTTTTACTTCACATTACAATGAGAAGAAAATTCAAATCTTTTGCCGTGGGGAGTTTGAGCGGTGGCCCAGCGGTTAGGGCACTTGCCTAGTATGCGCGAGTATGCAAGTTTGAACCCCAGCATCACGTACACAATGAAGTGTTGGAGCAACAAAAGTCACATGAAAAACTAAATAAAATTTATTCTCTCAGATCTTTTGCCATGACTGGTAGGGTCCACCCTGACCGCCTTAAACCTGTGGCTGTACCATTATCTTGGACAAACCTCCACCTTGCTCACAATATTCCAGATATCTTTGGTTTCTTCAGTGTCCTAGGACACACGAGTTTCCACCCTCAGGTCTTTGTACTTTTTTTCCCCTCTGTTTTGGAGAATTCTGTCACTGATGCTCACCTTCAGTTTCAGCTTAAATGCAATTTTCTAAGAAAAGCAAGTAGATATTTAATAATTTAATCATTCCCACATAACACTCCCAGTTATTTCTTTCTTAGCATGTCGTATTTTGCATCACACACACACACATACACACCTCCTCTACTAACACATATGTCTACTTGTCTTTCTTATACTTGTGTCACAATAATAATGTAAGACAATAAGGCGAGGGATCATGGTGTCTTTTTTGTTTAACAGTGTGTATCCAATACCTAGTGCTGTGCTTGACATATTTTAAGAGTTTTCTAAATATCTATCCAATAAATGAATGAGTTAATCTGAGAAATAAATGTGGTAATATCTCAAATATCTGGAATATCTATATATAGGCTAATGACAAATTTACATAGTGAAATTTTAGTAAGGCATCTTAAAAAGAAGTTTAGAAATGTTTTGAAATCAATTTTCATGTTAAGGAAAGTGCAAAATAATTCTAGAAAGAAAGTACCAGAGTTTGTTCTAAAAATTCACACATGTTAAATAAACATTGGAAATAAAGATTAAGTAGCAACATAAGAAAAGTTGGCAATAGGTAAATTAGAAACACTTGGTAAAATTTTTAGTGAAAGATCTATAAATTTTAAGTTATTTTCATACTTTTAGTTAGCCAAGGAAACCTAGGCTGAATTGTAGCTGAGTGATGAATACCAGGCTTGTTTTTTAATATTGAAAAACAAATTATATTATGGTTTAGATATATGGTGACTCCCCAAACTCCTGTTAATGCAAGAATATTCAGAAGTGAGTGACATGACTAGATTTTGAAAGCCGTGACCTAATCAATCTGTCCTAGTTTGAATGGGCCCTCTGGATGTTAACTATAGGCATGTGGAGTGTGGCTGGAGGAGGTGGGTCACAGGGATTGTGCCCTGGAAGGGCTCTTCTTCTCTGAAGTCCCTTCACCTTCTTTCTCTGCTTCCTGGCCCCCAGGAATGGAGCAGTGCTCCTCTACCACACCTATTGCCATGATATTCTGCCTCGCCTATGGCCCAGAGCAAAGGAGCTGATTAACTATGGATTAAATCTCTCAAACTGTGAACCAGAATAAACTTTTCCTTTTCTAGGTTGTTCTTATAAGGTATTTTGGCCACAGTGATACAAAAGTAAACTATCATAAGATAAAAAGGGATAAAGCTTTTATAATTCTCTCTTATCTGCATACTATACACCAGGCATTATGCTAGGTATAAGAAGATGCACACAGAGAAAGGACCCAAGTCACATTGTGTCTTCAAGAGGACTGGTAACCTACTAGGCTGGTTCCACAATGTAAGTGGGCCTCAGAATCATCTGTGTAATGTGTATAAAGATGGAGGTATTATCCTTACTGCCACAGATGCTGATTCAGTGATCTAGAGTGGTTTTTTAGGATCTATCATTTTTTATTTAAAAATGAGAGAGGGATAATGAGAAAGAGAGAGAGAGAGAGAGAGAGAGAGAGAGAGAGTGAGAGTGAATTTTATTTAGTTTTTCATGTGGCTTTTGTTGCTCTGATACTTCGTTGTGTACCTGGTGCTAGGGTTTGAACCTGGATCCTTGTGCATGCCAGGCAAGCGCCGTAACTGCTGAGCCACTGCTCCAGCCAAGAATCTACCATTTTAGCAAGCTCTTTAAATGATTAAAAGGAGATAGTCTTTGGATCACTATTTGAAAAATGCTGATGTTGCTGGGGAGACATTATCATTTGAGACAACTTCATCAAGAGCTAGGATATGGATATAACAGAAACAACACAGAGTGTTAAAGGTTGAAGAAACAGGACCTCACAAAGGCTTAGAAACACCTTCTACACAAACTCCTGAAGAATGAATAGAAAGTTGTTAGAAGTGAAAACTATGAGATCAGGGTCTTTCATGTACAAGGAGATGCATGTGAATCTCTCCGATAGTGAGAGAAGTGAGATCCTAGGAAGAACAGTAGATCTCAGCAGCTACAGTAGGTGGGGTTGGTGGTGATGCATCTGGAGAGGTAAGCAGAGCACATGGTGCCGATACTGATGCTAGGTTTTGGCATAACCTAATGGATGATACAGCGAGTGCCTGCATTTGCATGCACATACATACACATGCAGTGCTATACTTGTCAATGCTAGGTGGAAAGCAGAGAATGGAATGAAGGTGTGCAACATGAAGTTCAGGGAGATGAGCTTGGAGGCTTTCATGGTTGTGCAGGTGAGAGATGGCAGGAATGTGAAATAAGATGTTGTAACAATGGAGATGCTAAGACATTAACAGACAGTGAGGAGGTAGAATTGACAGGATGTAATGACTGCCTGTACATGAAAGATGAAATAAATGAAGGAGAGATATGGCTCCATGATTTCTAAATTGACTAGGTAAATGCATTCTTGACATTAATAATTAGTTAATGTTAATGAACTAATTGTTACTAAGGATGGACAGAAATTTTAAGAGAATTGACACAAATATAGAAAATTAGGGCTCTAAGAAAGTCAAAAGGCTGCATGCAAATCAATGTCTCTCCATTAGTCTTTACATTTCTAAGTGAATTTTTAAAGTAATGTCATATTTGAGTTTTAAAAATCTAAAAGGTTTGAAAAATACTATTTGAGGATTATTTTATATCAAGTGATGAGGATTCAAGAAATATAAGCTATTTAACTTCCTAACTCAATAACTACAATAAAATGAGCTAAAGAAGCCCTTAAACAAATTCTATATTCCTGCTCCTCTTTTTTTGCTTGAAGGGTTGAAAGAGATCAACCTTGTAATTTTCACATAACAATTTTTATAATGGAAGATTAATGAATAAAACAAGAATTCCACCAACAGAAAGACATCTTGGGTCACTTCCCCTGGTTCCAGATCCAGAATTATACCACTAGTGTAAAGTGCAAGGACATGCATCACTTCTGGGCCAAAGCACAGAAAAGCCACTCTGTGAGCTTTACAAAATCTCTTCATTATACTTGTTGAGATGTCAAGACCACAGGATGGACATAACTGGATTACTGAGTCACTGGATAGAGGCCAGATGCTTGGGAGAGTCACTTGACTTCCATTAGCCTTCAAGCAAGTGATAAATGAATCTTTGTGTTCTTTGGGCATTGACTAACGAAATAGGTAACTTTACAGATGGAGAATTTAGGAACATGGCATGTCACAAGATTCTAGGAGGATGACCCTGTGTTAGTGAATATGTGAATGAAGTATGGAGATGACTTAAGCCTAATAAATCATGTTTGAAAGCCACCATAGTTGATCAACAGCAATACCTGGTTTTATCCATTATTAAAAGCGGTGAGTGGAAAGAATTAACTTTCGGATCAACTTGCTTTTGCTGTGTGTTTCAAACTTCCCTTTCACAATGAAGGAGATCATGAGTTATATTGTTTTCAAGCACAGAACTTCTGTATAGGACTTAATTCAAGAATAATTATAATCCACATAGGAGGTTGTAGTTGGGTGTATCTATGGTAAAACTAGTAACTTTCTGTATTTAAAAATTCTCCAGATTGTGTGAGAGAAAGTACAAGAAAGTTGTCATTTCAAAGTTAGAAAAATTCTTGATTCCCAGGAGTCATGCTCATTCAGATAAAGATTAAAGTGTGGCTTAAAAGATATATTAAAAAGGGGGCAGAGGCAAAGATTCTTCATCTCAGTTGAACAGAAAACCATATTGCAAAAAAATTCCTTTTGCATGCAAAGAGGAAAATTGGTTGTATTATTTTATATGACTAGAATAAAATAAAACAAAAACCCAAACCCCTAAGCTACATCTAATACATATATACATTCACATACATAGGTTAAACTGAAACATGCATATCTAAATTCTATTTGGATTTTTCTGGAATCCTGCATTCTTTATGTTTTCTGTGATTGAATTATTGTAATAATATATTTTTTCTGATCTTATGAACAATTAATAGATAAATTCTTTATGAGTATTTTTAATATTAATGAAATGACTAAGAAAGAGTAATATGTACCATATGATACTTGCCTTTGGCCTATTTTAGAGTGTAAGTCACAACTTTGCTATTGAGATGAAGAATTGTATAAGTTTAAAAACATTATAATATTTCAAGAACACTTTATACACAGATAGCATGGTATAAAGTCTTAACAGGATATAAAGTGCTTCAGTTGTTATCTAACATGTCTATAGGCAGCTGTGTTAGGATTCTTTTCTTGAGAACGTTATACTTAATTATAGTCCCAAATGATTAATTTCCACATTTAAAAGAAATTAAGAAGAACTTTAAGGCTGGACATTGATGTACTGCAATCATGAAATCATCTATAAACCACAATGTGGATGTTATAACTAATGGGGATCTCATATAACAAATGCCTATTTAATCTTAGGGTAATCAATTACTGTGAATGTCCCTTATTTTGAAGACCTGTAGAGACCAGAGTGCCATTGTCATCTGCTTTGCTTTGAGAAAAGGAAAAAAAAAGAAAAAAGAAAAAAAAAAAGAAAAGAAAACTGAATTGAAATGTAAAATGTCCCAGAATATAGACACAATTCCTTATTTGTGAACTAAATCATCAAATTTGGGGTCATGCATATAAAATAACAACCATTTCTCTTAGAACACTTAACAAAATAATAAAAGAAGTAATTAAGGAACTGCTTATAATGTTTTTATTAGCAACAATTAAAAATCAATACAAATAGCATGTAAAGTAACTTTTATTTCATGTAAATAATGAAGGCAAATAGATCCTTTCTAAGATTATTTTGTCCGGTAACATACAATTGTATTTAAACTTAGGACCTTGATGGATTTAGTTGGATCTGTAAAAGGAAAAAGGTACAATGGTAGGAGGGAGAATGAATGAAGAAGTTTTATTACCATAAATAAGTGGCTTGCTGTACATGGAAATTGAAAATTGATTTAAAAATTCAGCTAACCTATATAAACTAGAAATAACAAATTTCAAGTCTTGGTCTTCAAAGAAAATCTATTTTTACAAAGCTGTACATTACTGACTGAAAGGTTTCTAACCTGCATTAGCCTTGGTTCTCTTCAGAAAATGAGTCTGAATATGATCTGAGAAATAGAGGAAACTCTTCAACCCACCCTGCCAAATTCCTATTCCTTATTCACATTTTCCAAGTGTAAATCTTGAATTCACTTGACAGTGACTTAATTTGCAAGGTTTCTGAATAATGTTAGAGAATAACATCATTTTCCCTGTAAATTCTAGAGAAACAAAGTTAATGATTATATCCAAATACAACTGGGATCACCACATGGCGGCTGTTAGCATTTGTTTTTTCTATTTTCTCTTGGACCATTGCACTTATTTGGCATTCACTATTATAAAAAATATTTAATTGCAGTGCAGGGAAAACACAAATTGAGCCAGCCTATTTTTGAGGTAACGGTAGTTGCTTCTCTATGTTATGCATTTATTCTCCTTCTGTTGCCTGTATAGGAATGTAAGAACAAGTGTCACAGAGCTTCAGAGCAAAGGTAAACAAATCCTTCAATTGCCCACAGAGTTTGCCAAGTGTGGAGCATCTGCCATTGGGGACAGAATCACAGAATGTAGTTAAACAGAAATAGAACATTCAAAACAGGACCTGAGCAGCATGGCTGGCATCGTAAAACAGGAAGAAATCGAAAATTTGACTCGAGTGCTGTCTCATTTCCCTAGGTGACTTTTGCAGTTTTTCACCTTTCTCCAGGGTAGCCATTGTCCTTATAATGCCCTCTGGTGAGCCACAATCCTCCATTGTAATTTTCTACTGAGAATACTGATGTGCCTCATGGTCCACCTAAATACATTTATATTCTGTTTTCTAAAGTGGTCACTAGTCCCTTCAGATCATGCTTTTTAAGGAGCACACTGATATGTTAAGGAGAGAGCCACATGATCTCAATTCAGAACAGAGACTCAAATGAGGGAGGATGATCAGAAAGATGCTCCCCTTCAGCTGTCTGTATCCTCATCTTGCTAATGACCCATTCCTAGTGCTGTTTCAGATTTTGCTTTTATTTCATGTTGTCTGTAGTGAACACTTTAATGTGCTGCCCAGATTGCCTCATTAGAATGATGATGTACCACAGATACTGGAAGTCTTGCCTGCAAGAGAACTCTCAGCTGAGTCTCTTGGAGCTTCCCTTGACCTGAAGGGAGCTTCCTCATCCAAGATTATCTGTGCTTCCTTAGGGACCATTTTTAGCTAATGAAAAGTCCCTCTGCTACTTCACTGAAGGACAACTCTGAAGGATGAGCTCAGCTCCAGAACTTTGTGTGGAATTGGCGAAGGGCTATGTTTCAAGTGTCTTGCTGGTCAACTTCTCCTTCTGCCTCATTCTGTTTCCCTCATGTCATTATAAGCATTGTTCTGACAGCACTCCCCAATAAGACTGCTGCAAACACATTTTCATGTTAAAGTCGATGACTTAAATATGGTTTTCTACTTAAATATAGAAACTGTGAGGACAGAGATTGTGTTTTATCTTTTTTATCTATTTTAATTAGTAGATCAGCCACATTCTTTCTGTTGTTTTATAGTCATGAATTGCAAGTATTTCTTTTGTGGTCTAATGATCAGAGCATAACTGCTGCTTATCTGCTCATAACACTGAGTTGATCAAAACCATGAGGTTGTAAAAACATTCTTTGACACTGCTGCTATTTAATTCCTCCTGATGTGCCTTAGACATGCATACCCTTTTCTGCTTGAGCTGCACTCTCTTCTTATTCTTTACATATGTAAGGGCATTTTTTAGTATTTTGATTGCTATTTTTATGCAGAATGTAAGTTGAACCTCTGTAAACTACCTTCAGCTTTCTTTGTCTTTGTTTCTAATTTGGAATGACTTATCAAAGCAGAGGTGCTAAATATCTGTGTCATAACATCTACCAAATGCCCTAATAAAGACTACTAGTTGATCATGTCTCCCAATACGATTATTCCATTTGCAATTTATGACTAGTAGTGTCTACTGCAAGGAACACTGTAGCTCCTTAGACACAGTCCAAATGTAGTCCAGTCTTAGTCATTTCCTGCTCTTCTGTCTAGGAAAGGAGCTGCGCATTTTTGTATTGACAGTGATAGTGACTTTATGCATGATACATACAGGCGCCCAGGAAATATTTATTACTCCTTACATGATTTTTTTTAGTTTTAACTCCCATGTATCTCCTTTTGAAAGCATACTCTGGGTCTTTGTTCTATCCAGGCTGCTGGTAACAGGAGGAGACAGGGGCCACGCAGAGGGATAGAAGACATGCTAGAAAGCTAATGAGATACAACCTTTAGAGATCTTACTTGTGCCATCCAAAGTTCTGAGAGGAGTCTTTTTTCCTCTTTCTTTTGAAAAATTTTGCAAAATCTCAAAATTAAGAAATTTCTAACCAAAACTTTGTAACTTCTCTATATTTTTCCAGTTCTTCTTTCCCTTCAAATTATTCCTCCTCCTGACAGGTGACAGTGGAGTGACAATCAGTTTTATTGGGATTCATCTCAGGGAAAGTTTAATTAGGGAAACATTTAATTCACATCCAATGGGATATATCTACATGATTTAAAGCTATTTTCATGAATGGTAAGATTAAACAAAAATTGCTCCCAGAAATACTTCCTTAAATCCTCAGATGGATAAAACTGTAAGTGGAAAGTTAGTTCTTATTAATGCTTTGCCAGAACAGAAATTATTTTCACAGTGTAGCATTCATAGTAACACACCATAAGGTAGAAGTTTTCAGAATTTTTGCATCTGTAGGGCACAAACTGTTAACAATAATACAAACTATATATCTGTATAAAGTCACATGTTCTGTGCATCCCAACCATCAGTTATAAAAAGACAACTTTCAAGGGCTGGGGATGTGACTCAGTGTTAGAGCACTTAGCTAGCATGTGTGAGGGCCCGGGCACTGCAAACAACAACAACAACGATAAGAGACAAGTAGCTTTTAATTAACCAGGATAGAAGAAAGATTAAATTGTCCTTGTATTCTTTTTAATGTAAAATATTTTATTTAGACTGTTATACAAAGAAGCCAAGAGGATACAGCCAAAGAATAGATAAAAGTATTGCAGAGGTGTGGTAGAAGTTAATGAAAACATTTTACAACTTTGATTTTATGAAGTTTGTCATTTGTCATATTTTTCAACATTTTAAAAAATTGTGATTTTTATTCTGATTTCTTCTTTCACATTCCAAAAATTATTCTCTTCTGTATTTAATTTTCTATTAATATTGTGTTCTTTTTCTTAAAGAGTCTTCTACCCAGGGAGGCCCCACAAAACGTAGCTCTGTTCTTGGGAGAAACTGCTGTGGTTTGGATTCTAATGTCCTCCAAAAACTTAAGTTGAAATTTTAGTCGCAAAGGCAGCAGATTTCAGAGGTGGGACTTTTAGATGGTGATGGGATCACAAGGGCTCTGACTTTGTCGGTGAATTAGTGCACTGCTGGCGTCATAATTTAGTGGGCTATTGGAAGGAGTTAGAAACTTAGGAGGTGGAGACTCATTGGAGGAAATATGTCCTTGGAGTCTGCTCTTAAAAACTGTAACTTCGGGCTAGAACTGTGGCTCAGTGGTTATGGTGCTTGCACGGCATGATGCATGAGGATGCAAGTTCAAACCCCAGTACCATGTTCACAACTAAGACTTGGAGCAACAAAAGCCATGTGAAAAACTGAATAAAAAAATTGATTTTCTCTTTCTCGCCTTTTCTCACTGTCCCCCTCTCTTAAAAAAAAAAAAAGCAAAACTGTCTCTTGTCCCCACCCCTTTTTTCCTTCATTTGGACACCCTGAACTGAGTGGCTTTGTTCCACACGCCTCCCACCATGTTTTACTGCCTTGTTTTAGGTGTAAAGCAATGGGACCAGGGTGACCATAGACTGAAACCTCTGAAGCCAGGAGTCTAAAATAAACCTTTTCTTCTTCTAAGCTGGGCTTTTCAGGGCTTTCATCACAGCAATAGGGACTAACATGGAGACTCAGAATCCTCCTTCCACAGTGAGGCTCTGATGTTCTGCAGGGAGCACGAGAGCATCTCGTGTGAAGTCAAGGAAGCATGGCTTACTTTTTATTGGTTCTAAATGTGAGTGATGAGTTTTAGGGAAGATGAGACCTGTTGTGGTTTGGATATTGTTTAAGTGTGTCCTCCAAAAGTCCGTGTGTCAGAAGATTCATCCTCAATGTAGCAATGTTAAGAGGCTAAATTTGGCACCTTTAAGAGTTTAGGCCTCTGGGGAGGTTTTAGTCACTCAGGGAATATCCTTGGAAGGGTTAATGTAATTCCCATTAATTACTCTCTGGCTTTCTGTCTCATTTTGTTATCTCTCTGTCTCACATGTACTGCTGTGTGAGGCCTTCTCCAGAGCCCTGCCCTTGAACCTCCAGAATTGTGAGCTAAGAAGCCTCTTCTTTAAAAAAACAAATACCCAGCCTCATGTATTTCATTATAGTAATGGGGGGAAACACTATTGCAAGACCCAAAACAAACCCTAATGTGATCTTGTTTTGGGGGTTGGGAAACAGATGTTGAGAGTAGGAGATTATGGCTTTCTCAGCTGCGTTCGTCTTTCCTGGGCTGCTGACCAATGAAGTGAGCACTACAGTTGCTGCTGAACCCTAGAACAATGGATGGGCCACCAACGTTCTTGATACAGTGCTGAGGGAGGAAGTTTATAACAGTCCTTCAGCTTCTTAACTCTGTGCAGACTGAAGAGCAGAGATGCAGAAGATCCCTCAGATAAAAGTGCCCTCTGACCAGGCACAGTGCTTCTCCAAAAGGAATGGATGATTTTTAAGAAATGATAGAAGTTCAATTTTTAACTCCCCCCAAATGGCAGTTTTAAAGACATTGACCTTTAGATTATGGACACAATTTCATTTCAACTACCAATTTCACTGTGTGGTTCAAATGGTTTCAGAATGTAAATTGTAATTTCACTCTTGAAAAGTTCTACTGTTTAAGCAAGTCCACATTTGTTTCATTTAATCTCTTTCTGTATCTGATTTTCTCTTTCATTCACACACACAAACACATAATATGTACACACAAGCAACGCGTGCACACGCGCGCGCACACACACACACACTCACCCCATATGGAGAAGGTAGCGTAAGTTATAGTTGAATTAATTTGAGATCCAGATGAGCGAAATAACAGAACTGGTATTGGTGACCTTCCTCCTACTGTTTTAGCTGTATATCATGTAGTCTCCAGGATTAACAATAACTTCTTATTTTCTTTGCTTTCAATGATATAATAAGAGCAAGAGGTAGTTTTATGTAAGATCATATAACTGCTTACCTGGTATGACTAAAAAGAGGTCAATCTTTCCCTAATGACTGAATTCTCCTAACCAACAATTCCTTTTATATTTTGTCCCAACATTCTTATAATGACCTATCAGTACACTGTAGGATTAAAAATATTCCCAATATCTTCACATGAATTAATTTACATAGTTTATTTTTAAGTGAAAAAAGAAAGAAAGGCTATTAAGGACCTCTATAACAAAAACTATCAAACATTAAAAAAAGAAATTTCAGAAGACATGAGTAGATGGAAAAACAGTCCATGTTCTTGGTTAGGCAGAGTCAATATAATCAAAATGGCCTATTACAGGTTCAAAATGGCCCTGTACAGATTCAATGCAATCCCCATCAAGATACCAATGACATTTTTCATAGATATAGAAAAAGCAATTCTCAAATTTGTATGGAATAACAGAAGTCTCAGAATAGCCAAAACACTACTAAGCAGGAAAGAGGAAGGGAGGTGTCACAATTCCTGCCTTGAAATTATGTGATAGGGCTATCATAACAAAAACAGCACGGTATTGGTATCAAAACAGAACTGAAGGCCAATGGAACAGAAGACACTGAGATGAACCCCCAAATCTTTAACCATCTGATATTTGATAAAGGGGGTAAAACCATAATTTGGAAGAAGGACATCCTGTTCAACAAATGGTGCTGGACAAACTGGACAGCTGTATGCAGACAACTGAAATTGGATCCTTACCTCTCACCCTACACAAAAGTCAAATCAAAATGATTCAAGGATCTGGAAATTAAACCAGAAACTATACAATTGCTTGAAGAAAAAGTAGGATCAACACTACATGACATAGCGGTCGGCATTGCCTTCCTTAACAAGGCTCACATAGCACAGGCATTAAAGCCAAGAATAAACGAACGGGATGCCATTAAACTAAAAAGCTATGCACAGCTAGAGAATTAATCAAGAATGTCAAGAGAGAATCTACAGAATGGGAGAAAATCTTTGCCTGCTGCATCTCAGACAGAGGACTAATATCCAGAATATCCAAAGAACTTAAAAAAATGAACACCAAAATCACAAATAATCCAATTAATAAATGGGCTAAGGAGCTAAATAGAAACTTCTCAATGAAGGAAGTCCAAAAAGCCCATAAACATATGAGAAAATGCTCTACATCACTAGTAATCAGAGAAATGTAAATCAGAATTTCACTGAGATTCCACCTCACTCCTGTCAAAGTGGGAAAAATGAAGAAAATGAAAAATGACAGATGCTGGAGGGGCTGTGGGAAAAGAGGAACACTGTCACATTGTTAATGGGACTGCAAGCTGGTACAGCCACTCTGGAAAGCAGTGTGGACGCTTCTCAAAAAGCTGGGGCTGGAACTACCTTATTACCCAGCTATCCCACTTCTAGGCATTTTCCCAAAAGATCTATATTCAGCATGTTACAGAGATAATCAATGATTTTAGCAGCTCAATTTACTATAGCTAGGCTATGGAACCAACCCAGATGCCCCTCACTGGATGAATAGATCAAAAACTGTGGAACATATATACAATGGAATTGTACCCTATTAGAGAGAACGCTATCATGGCATTTGCAACCAAATGGATGGAGATGGAAACATTTATGCTGAATGAAATAACCCAAACTCAGAGACTCAAGGGCTGAATGTTTTCTTTCATATGTGGAAGCTAGAATACAGTCAGAAACAGACTGATAATTGGCTAGGCTAATAATAACCTCATCATAGGTGAGTTTCTTACAGGATCAGGGAGAACCTTGACTAGGACACTGGGGGATGAAGGGAGGATGGCAGAGAGGGGGGATGGGAGAGTAGTGATAACAAGTTAGCTGGATGGAGGGAGTATGGGGGTATCAATCCAGTTGGGAATCTTCGACTTCCATGAGAAGCCCAACTAACATGGGGCTTCTCATGGGGAAAACATGTGATGGGGGGAAATCCAAAGAAGGAGACCATGGAATGACATCAGCCTTGGCTTGCTCTGGCATTAAGCATTTGTTCATGATTGTATGAAAATGATTCCCTCCCAAATGTAAGACTATTTTGAATGAATTAAATAAATTAATTAAATTTAAAAAATATTCTGAATATCTTCATGTGAATTAATTTACATAATTTATTTTTTAAGTAAAAAATGAAAGAGTTATAGGACTTCCATTCTCTCATATTTATAATTTTGATACTTGTAAATTATTGGACTTAATATACCACACTATATTTGGATGTTTCTTTATCATTGAAAATTTTATGACTAGAAGAAAACATTTTAACAGCCTTTTGATGTTTTTTGGAATTACATAATTTGATCAATGTAATGAATCAGTCTCTGTGTAATGTTTTTATCAATATGAGAAGGGTTTTTCTTTGATTTTCATTCATGTCAAGAATTTTCTTGGTCATAATTATAGCCTCATAAGCACTCTCCTTTCTGTAGTTTTCATATAATAGATTATAAAGCATTACTGTCATGACAGCCTCATCTGAGACTCTGAGGGTGCCTCAACCTAAGGTATAGAGCTAAAAAATAAAGTGTACGTGCCTGGCACCTCCGAGAGTAAAGATCATCAACAAACGTGGAAATGTGAGGCAACTCTGCAGAGCAGATCCCACCTCTGGAACTTTAAGTGTGTGGAGGAGTCTTTCTCATCTGTGATAGGTTGGAAATAATCCTACAATACAGCCTTCTTCATTTTATATTTGCCAATATCTTGAAGAGGACAAGAACAAGCTCATTCTAGTGGCTTTATTTTCTTTTTACAATATACAAACTCCAGAAGAGTCATCATCCGTTGATCATCTGACACTTTTCTATTTCCTTATCTCCTGCTGTTATCAGTATGCTGACTGCATAGTGGATAGTAATTGGAATTTATTACATGGAGGCTGAAAGATTTAACATTTTTGATTGATGGTTTTACTTATTGCTCTCATTTTGAAATAATTGTAACAGTTTATTATATTTTTATCTTATCATTGATGACTCTTGTTATAGATAGGCTCTAAATCAAAAGCAGAAAGAAAAACAGGCTGAATTATTTGTGTTATGTTTAGAAATGTCTAGTTCCTTTCTACCAATTTGTTTTTCTCTAGGTTCCATATTTTACCCTACAATTTTTTGCCATTTTCTAGATGTAAACAATTTTGTATCTGCTTGGAAAATTTTCTTTGTCTTTCAAGAGGAGAATCTTGAGTTTTTTTCAGTATCTGCAATTTATTTGCACATTTGTTTGACCCTCCAGTACATAACAGAATTTCAGAACTGCTAAACCATACTCCACTGAGTTTACCAAATAAAGTGCTGTGTATATATAGTGTTTTTTCTCTTTAATCTTGCATTACTCAGTCAAGTCATCGTGTTCTAAAGTCCCTATATCAACTCCTTTCTTCCCCACTCCATCCTGTGTGCTTATATTATTAATTTATGATACAGTTATACTACATTCTGCATTTGCCATAGACTACATTTTATCTTGGTTTCCCTCTATGCCTTGATTAATTTAAAAATTTATATACAGTAGAAATTTCCTCTTTGAGGTATGCAGTCCCATGAATGTAGAAAATGTGTTGAATTGTTCATTCCCTATCATAGTTCCTTTATAATTTTCTTTTTTCTTCTGCTTCTCAAGGCTGGCAAGCATTGATCTCTTCTTCATCTTTGGGGTCCTGCCTTTTCCAGAATGTCACATAAATGTAATCATAGAGTAGGCAGACTTTACTTAACAAAATACATTGAAGATTCATCTGTGTTATTTCTTGGATCAATAGTTTGTGTTATTTTCCTTTTCAGTGATGAGTGGTATTCCATTGTAGGGATATAATCCAGTTTATTTATACATTCATCCATTAAAGTACATCTAGGTATTTCCCTAGGGTATATCCCATCTGGTACAATTATGAGTAAAGCAACTATAAATGTTCACATAGATGTTTTTGCTTGCGTGTAAATTTTCACTTTTCTAGGGTAAATTACTTGCTAGTAGCATTTCTGGATGATATTATAGGTTAATATTTAAGTTTATAAGAAACTTCCCAACTGTTTTCCAAAGTAGCTGTATAATTATTTATTCTCACCATGAATATATGAGTGTTTGTTACTCTACATTCTCACCAGCACTTAATATTGTCAGTTTTTTTATTATTGATATTATAATAGGTATGCCAGGCAACTTAATAAATTAAATTTATATTATCTATACATATATATACACATATATATATATATATATATATGTATATATATTTCTGTGATCATATCAGGATAAATTTCTCCCTAATATATGCCTCATTTTATGATGGTGAAATGAGTTTGAAGAAGTTCCTGTACTTTTCTCTTTCCGTTTATGTTTTACAGGTAAAATTTATCTTGAATATATGATAGGCAAGTGATGGTATGTAAATGGAATCTGCAAGCTTGAGAATGTTGGATTATGCATTTTTTATGGGCACTGGGATTGAACCCCAGGATGCTTAGCCATTTATCCATATCCCCAGCACAATTTTTATTTTGAAGAAACAGGGTCTCTTAAGTTGCTGAGGCTGGCTTTGAACTTGCAATCCTTCTGCCTCAGCCTCCTGTATAGTTGGGGTTAGAGGTGTGTATCACTGCACCTGGCTTGGGTTATGTCTTTCATAAATGAAGAAAATATAAAAACTAAATGTGAAAACACTAAATTGAGAAGGATAACACAAGTAAATGATTAGCATTCCAATCAGTCATTCTGTCGTCATATCTTTATGAATTGGGGCCTTACAAGACAGCATCAACTAACTGAGAATGATTTAATCAGAGTTAAGAAGCAGGATAAAGATCGATGCTTTAATGTCTAGCATACTATGCTTGAGGACTTCACGTACTGGAATTTGTTGGGTGTGTAAGACAATATGCAGATAAACGATGGTCAGTATATATATATAAAATAGAACTCCGATTCACAGTTTATAGCTACCAGTGTAGGAAGCAGTTCACTATCTAGAGAAATTAGACCACTATCCACATCCAGAAATTCCAGAAAGCAAAACAATCACACCTGTAAAATCAGCCTCAAAAGGAAGAGCTTCATTAATAATTGACAAGTTCTCGAATTTTTTGCCCCTGCTTCTAAGACCAGCTGAAGAAATTCAAATTTGTATCTCTAGCCAATCACATAGGGTATTCCACATTTGTTAGCTCATTTATAGCTTCCTTGTGCCAATAGCCTCCAATGAGGGTGCATCAGAAACCTTCTTTTATTATCCACACTATTAAGACCTTCCTCTCCTCTTCCTGCCTTTATGTCTCTGCCAAAGGCAAGTGATGGTAGCTGACTCCCTTGCTCTAGCAAGTTCTGAATAAATAGCCTTTGCTTGTTCTCATTTGGGTGTTCTTCATGTTATTTCCACAGGAAATAAATTTAGGAACTTATATTCCTAGGCCCTACTCCAAACTCACTGAATCAGAATTTCTAAAGGAGAGTCCCAGAAATCTGGATTTTAAAAAAGCTCCCCAGGGTGATTCTTATGCACATGAAATTTGAGAGCTGTTGCATCTAGTGGCACTTCACAGAACTTCCTCTTAAATCCTGTTATGATTAATATTCCTGTAAACATTTGGATGAAGTTAGGATGTGCTCATGGAATAGGTGATTGTCATGAAGCTAGGAAAATTAGCTGCTAGCTAATGTCGATGTCAGAATCCAAATGAATTTTGACATAAAAGTCTGGAAGTATGAGTTAATTAGTTACAGAAGGTCTAACAGAAGCCCATGCAAAACTGTGTTCAGGTTTAATTATATGTGTGTGTGCACCTGTGTGTATATATGTAATAAGTAGAAAAAATGGGCAATAACTTATTAATGGACTTTCATCTGAAAATGACCTATAGAAGGAAGTTGATATGAGCTTTTAAAATTTAGCATAATGAACAGATTTACAACTGAAAGGTCTATAAAGAGAGTTAATAATTCCATCATATCTTGTGCTTTTTAGACTGTCTAGAATATTGTGCCTGCTTGGCCTTCACATTTTAAGAACTAGAGCATGTAAGGATTAGTGCTCAAAATAGCTCAGGAAACTGAGTATATTTAGTCACCCTTTAACCGAGTGTTAACTGAGGTTCAAACTTCTATGTTACATACCAATTCCCCAGTCTTGTCATTATTTCTATAAAATATCCTGAAGTGATTTTACTTAAATGCTGTCCTCAAGAGAATTTAAAGAGAATTTTATATAATCAAGTAATTGTATTTGGAGACATGCATACATAGAAAAAACAGTAGTATGCAATTTTAATGTAAAAACATTCATGATCTTATCAGATTGACAGCAGGAGACGAGCTGTGCATCTGTTATAGCTCTGACAGTCTTCTCTCAACAGCCAAATGATCTTACTGTGGAGGTTTTGGGTTTTCAAACTCGTCTCTGAGGATAAAAAATGCAGTCTGCTACTTGGTTTGCATTTTATTTTACTCTCTCGTTCATTCATGCATTTATTCATTTTTGCCTTCATACTTCTGTTTGATAAATATAGAACACTCACAGTTGTATGTGCTATACAATGACTAGCAAGGCTTAGAGCTTACTCTAAATATCTGGTTTAATGAGGAAGGCAAGACTTTCAAATACATGAGTGACACATAATGTAGAGGTAGAACTCTTTGAATACATAGCGTCCTTGTCTCTTGTCCAATACGCATACCAACATGTGGCTATTGAGCACTTAGAATGTGGCTGGGTTAAATGGAGATGTGCTATAAGCACTAGCTTTTGATTTGTAAATGTAAAATATCTTATTAATATTGTATTTGAATTATACTATTTTGGACACATTTAGAAAAAGTATAAAATTGCTTTCACCTGTTTCTTTTTATTTCTTGACTAGAAAATTTAGAATTACAGATTTAGCTCTTCATCTGTCACTTTTAGTGCCTCTCCTCTGAAGGCAACATTAAAGGTTATAAGCTCCAGTATTAGACAGATCTGTTTGCATTCCATGTCCACTGTGAGAGGCTTAAATGGGAAGATGATAGCAATACCAATAAAGCTGGTAGGCTGAGGGTAGAGCATTTGCTTAGCAAGTGCAAGACCCTGGCTTTGATCCCCAGAAATGTAAGAAACCAAAATGAAACAGAAATACTAAGGCTAAAAATCATTATTACTTAACGTGGTGTTTGCTAAGTGCTTGACCAAACCAAGTGCTGTATAATTAATGTATATTAATTCATTTAGTTCTCACAACAAACCCATCAGGTAGTTGTTATTATTATCTCCTACTTACAGACAAGGAAACCAAGTTCTGTTAGAGTCCTACTCCTGGAAGTGAGCAGCATGCTGAGAAGAGTGGCTGAGGAGTGTGCCACCAGCACTAGTGAGGGCCGAGAGTCTGCGTGCATAGGGTGGCAAGCTGTGTGGATGAAAGGACTTGGAATAAAATTTCGTAGTAGAAGACATAATATTTACTAAATGCTACAAGAGGGTTTTTCAGCTGGTATCAATTTTGCCTGGTAATTTATAATGTCTGGAGACCTTTAAGTTGTCACAAATGAGCAAGTGCTACTGGCATCAGGTAGGCAGAGGCTAAGGATGCTGCCAATCTTCCAGGAATGTACAGGACATCTCTCATAAGAGGGAGTTATCTGGCTCCAAATGTCAATAGTGTTGAAGTTGAGAAACTATGGTGCAGACTGAATAAAAGGAAATATAGGAAGGGGGATGGTGAGGAGAAAAAAATGGAAAAAGGAAGAAGGGAAAGAAGGAAGGAATGGAGGAAAAAATTAATATACACTCTTTTTTTTTCTTTTTCATTCCTGGTTATACATTTCTAGGTAGTAGTCACAACAAAGCTTTAAGTAGATATTTAGTACTCCAATATAATTCTTAACAAAGTTGGAGAGAGGCAGTGAGAGGAAGTCGGTCCACCTCTGGTCACTGTCTTTTATTTCTGTGGGGTTGCGACAGGGAGACCAATTTTTCTCTTGGTCAGTGGCTGACTAATGAGTCTTCCTTCATCTGATCTTGTGGTCTGTTTTTGCCTGTGTGGTTTTAGAAAGTAGGTAGCACAATCATCATTCTCTCCACCTCCAAAGCACACTGGTTTTCTGGTTATAATTTTGAAAAAAATTCAGTGTAAAATTGCACTACGTAGCTTGGATGAGATCTGAAAGTTAAATGTGGACTATAAACAGAGTAACGTAGGGGATTAGTTATGAAACATTAATTTATCACTGTTTAGTGCATGTCCTACATTAACATAGAAAGATGGCTGGAGGACCACCTTCCTCTAAGGATGGATGCCTAAAAGCAAACATGATCCTAAAGTAATTTTTCAAAAACAATCCAGGATAAACCTGCTCTGGCTATGAAGAAATACTTCAGAGCTTTACAAAACATGAAAATTTAAACACTTAGAGAAAATTCACTGTTTAGAATGGCTAAAATTATTTAGTCTGTAAACTTTTTAGAAATGAAACTTTTTCCATCAATGGTAATTTATAAATGTTATTTCAAGGTAAACAGATCATTATATTGATTTCCCTTTATATGTGCTACTCTAATTGAAAATTAAGAATCAATTGTATTAAACACATGGATTTCCTGTTGGTTTTATTATTTGGGTGTTATAGACTTCATCTATACACATGTATAAATCTATAATAAAATAAAAATTAAAAATAGAAACTTCTATCCTGTTTTTCTAGGCTCCCTTTCTAATGTCAAGTACTGGTATTTAATATATTTAAAAACCAGTCACAATACAGGGATAGAATGAAGTCCACTGGAAATGTCAGATTGTTAGTGGAAAAACTATGTAGTGGCCCAGCAAAGTCTCAGTAAGTAAATGTGAGTTATTTGTAGTTTGGAATACTAAACAGTCCTTACAAAAGAATGAGGTTGCTCTATATTCACTGACAAAGTAAGATTTTCAAGATGTTAACTTGAAAAGCACAAGTTGCAGAGAAGGTGTAAAGATGATTTATTTATGAGAACTCCCCCAAGATACCTGTGTATAAATTCACACATGATGTATACAGATATACAGAATCAGAGCAGAACAAAAGGCTGAGAGCCATGGACAGTGGAGAAGGATGGGATTAGCTTTTGCAGAAGTGCAAAGGACCTCTAGGTTCATTTCTGTATATTTGTTTTATTGAATTTCTTATATAAGATGACCTTGTAATATTGGCATTAAACAATGAGAAAAATGTTATCAACAGCAATGGAAAGGTCTTCTTTAGGCTTTGTTTTAATAATCGCCTTGTCTGATTTTAGTTTAGGAAGGCGAGCACAGGCGCATACACACTCATATAACTTCTTTATATTTCTAGAAACTAAGGCCATTGTAGAACTCTTCATTTGCTCCTTGGAAACTTTGAGTGGTAGGCTATTTGGGAATGCATTCTTCAATCAAATTGTCAGGGAAGGATTTGCTGCTTGCATTGAGAACTGTTTGAAAGGAACAGAAACATTTTTTTTTTTTCTGAATCAATGCAAGGGTAGAAAGTACATTAGAAAGGAAGCTGGCACAACAATGCTGAGGAAAGAAGAGACATAAAATATTGCAGTCTTATGATCTCCTGTCTTGTCTTCTGTTTGACATATGCATCCTGACTTCGCCACTCCCCTTAGAGGAATGTGGAACTTGGACGTGGGTTTTAGAACTGAGGACTTGGACTTATGTTCTGATGCTCCCCCAGCTGTGAGCAGTATGTTTGCTGACTGCTGAAATGATAAGGTTTTGTTTAGTTTTCCCATCAATCAAGATAGGGAAATTAGAAATAGCTCTCTTTATAACTGTTATAGGAATTAGGGGGAATTGTGTGTGTGTGTGTGTGTGTGTGTGTGTGTGAGCTATTTAGCCCCCTAGTCAGGAACATTTTTGACATAGGGAACAGCAAGTGCAAATGCCCTGAAGTATTATTAAAGGAAGAACTGGAGGAAACATTGGGGAAACTTCTAGGGAGTTGGAGGTGACTATAGCAGAATAAGAAAGGGGGAGGGTGACAAAAATTATTCCAGAGATGTTCCAGGAGTTGGAGCTGCAAATCAGAGATACCCCCTTGGGTTCATGTATGATTTTTTTAGAGAGAGAGAGTGAGAGAATCAAGTTTAGTTTTTCATCTGGCCTTTGTTTCTCCAGATTCTAGTTTTGTACGTGTTGCTGCGGCTCAAACCTGGGTAAGTGCTCCAATTGATGAGCCACCACTTCAGACCCCATATATTATCTTTGGCTTATATAAAATCTCGTAATCTGACTTAAATTTTAGAAGTATCACTTTAGCAGATATATCCACCATGCAGATTTTGAATGGGGACAATTGTAAAGGCAAGAAGATCAGATAGGAGGATTTTGCCTTAATCCAAGTCCGCATGAATGGACCTGGATGGTTGGTAGTGTGGATGTAGCAAAAAGTAGTTGGATCTTGAATATATTTTGAAGATAATGAATGGGCTAATTTAACAATAAATTGCATGAGAATAGTAAGATAAAGAGATGAGTCAGATGACAGCAAAAGTTTTGGCCTGAGCTATTGTAGAACTGAATTTCTATTTACTTGGATGGAGAGAAGTAGGGGAGAGGTAAATTTTTATGTGGAAAACCAAGAGTTTGTTTGTGAATAGATTAAGCTTGAGATGTTATTGTTAAATCATCTAAGTATAGATGAGAAGATCATTGGACAAATGAGTCTTGAATACAAGAGAGAGGTCCAGAAAGAAGAGATAAATGCATGAACCATGTGTAACTGGTCTTTAAAGCCACAAAGTTAGAAGAAATCAAATAGCAAAACCCCAAGTCTGAGTTCTAGAGCACAGCACACTTTAGAGGTTGGTGTGATGAGTTTGATTAAGCAAAAAAATATTAAAGGGGGAGACAATGAAGGAAGAGGAAGAGGAGCACCAAGAGGACAGGGCCTGGAATTCTGAATTGGGGAGAGATAATCTCTTTAAAATGATGCTGCTATGTCAAGCTGAGGACTGACAATTTATCACTGGTTTTCTTTTCTTTGTTAATAGGATTTATTAAGAATTCTTCTTTAATCACTTTCTCTAGATATGTTTAAGCTCCCTTTGCACATCCCTATTTTCTGTGTTAAATAGATTTTTTTGAAATTATCCCTTTTGCATTCTTTACTCCACTGAATCTTGAACTAGAGGCTGCATTTTATTTAGTGTCATTGCATCTTTAGCTTGATACATAAGAGTCATTGAATAAATATTTTTGGAAGAGTGCTAATTATTGAAATATAAATCACAAAGCTTCAAAATTGTTGAGGAGTATAAATACTGAAGTAACAATTTTAGGGTCAGAAATTTAATTTTCTTCACAAAGGAAACATGAGGTCTTTTTTTTTAACTGGATTTTTTACTTCCTAGGACTTGCCATAATATGACTTAATGGTGTCAGAAGAATATGAAATTATTACTTTACTTCATTTGTACTTGTTTAGTTCAATTGGTTACCAGTCTTCTTACCATCGTGTGTATCATGGCATGCATAAGAAAGCCACATTGTACCATTGTCAACATGTGGAACTCATGGATGACGCTTCACGTAGGGCCAAGGGCTGTTCATGCCCTGTGTCTGCCTGACCATGTACTAGTAACAGAAAAGAGCCCATTGCTCTTTCTAATTACTGTCCGGTCCCGGCCGGCAGGGACCGGACAAAGCATTAAACTAGACCCATTTGCTCTTAAGTTCTTCAAGCACTTTATTTCTCCCTTTACTGCGGCTAAAGGCCTCCAGGCGCTTCCCGCCTTCCCTCTCTTAGAGTCTAGGCCCTTAAGGCATTACATTTAGAGTCAAGGCTATTCACATTCAGAGTCCTTGTTTCTATTGCCATACCAGAGTCCTTACTTCTGCAGCCGAGACTCTTACTGCCTGCATCTTCTACCGCTGCTGATCTCTCCGCCGTCTCTGCTGCTGCTGCCTCTCTGACTCTCTCAGGCAGCTTGCGGTCGGTCTTCTCTCTGCTTTCCTCCTGACTGCTACTTGCTTCTTCCATGCTGCTTCTTCTCTGACTGCTTCAGGACAGGGCTGCTTCCTTGCTCGCTTGCTTCTGGACAGGGCTGCTTATTCTACCTGACTAGTTGCTACTCTATTTATCCATTACAACAGCCAATAGGGGTACAATGCAAACACATTTATCCAGTTGTACAAATGAGTGACCAAATAGCTTAGTCATGTGGTCAGGCATTATGTCACTAAGGAAGATACAAGCCAGCTGGGTCAGAGTTGTTTACCACCAATTCTTTTACAAGCCAGCTGGACCTCATGTTGGGGGAATCCCCAACAAATTACAATAACTTTAAAGTACATTCCATCAGACACACAATAGGATTCACCTCATAGGCCCAGTGGTGTTATGAACATGCTTCAGATCGTTGTTTCCCAATGTGGTCCTCAGAAGAGAGCAATCAGTGGAATCTGGGAAGTCGTTAGATATACAAATTCTAGGTCCCTTCTCAAACCCCCTGAATCAAAAACTGAAGGTAGTAACAATTACTCCGATATGTAAGACTATGTCAAACTAATAAAAAATGCAAAAAAAATATTTAGCTAAAAAAAAAAAAGAAATCAAAACTGAAGGTAGGGCCCATCAGTCTATGGTTTGAAAAGCTCTCTAGGAGATTCTCATACATGCTCAGATTTGAGAACCATCTCCTTAGAAATGACATAGCTGTCTCCATGCCAGGCAACTTATAAATGCTTTTCTTTCCTTTTCATCACCATAAAGATTCTTTTCTTTTTTTTTTATTAAACTCTAGAAAACCCAGCAGTGTCAATTTTAGCTTTCCCTACTTGTTTATCTTCTAAGATTTGAAACATACAAAGATGCATTAGTGATCAAACTTGAGCAGCAGAAGCTGTCCCTAATATTAATTCTCCCATGGTACATCCTAGAGATTCCCTGTCTCATCATTGTCATTCTTTCCCCTCCCTGGGAAGCTATTGCTCAGTAATGGGATGCTAGACCCAGTGGGGACTGTACCAGCGAGTGGGCTTGAATCATACCATGCTTGCCGCTGTTGCTGACATATGTCTTTCAAGGTGCAAGGTTTATTGTTGTTTGGTCAGAAGCATCAGATTCTTTAGCTGGATTGCCTGCGGTCAAATTCTGACTACCACACATTAAATCTGTGACCCTGGGCAAGTCACTTAATTCCATTAGACTTAACTTGACTCTACTTTAAATATTGGGGGGATAATTCACCCACCTCCTAGAGGTTTTGGAAGCATTAAATGCCTAATATAAGTGAAACCATTAGAACACTTACTGGCATGCAGGCAGTGCTATGTTAGCTAGTTTTTAAATGATGTTTTTATTGTTTTTATCATCATCATCATTATCATCACCCTTTAAATATAAAACTAACTTTTCCATCCCACATTGATCATCTTTGATTTTTTTATAGTTCACAATCAAGATGTAGGGTTCAGCCTTTAATAAACTTTTTTTTTTTAAAAGAGAGAAGGACAGTGAGTGTGTGAGAGAGAGAGAGCAGAGAATCAATTCTTATTGAGTTTTTCACATGGCCTTCGTTGCTCAGACACTTAGTTGTGTACATGGGTGCTGAGGTTTGAACCCATGTATTTGCACGTGCCGGGCAAGCACCGTAACTGCCGAGCCACCGCTCCAGCCCCTTTAATAAACTTTTAATTGCATTGGTTTTATATTTCCACTAGATTATAAGCTCTCTTTGAGCAGAGATCATGTATGTTCTTTCTTTGTACTCCCTAGTAAAAATGGGAGATTTAGGTGAACTTATTATTTCATAAGCATCGAGATTTATACTGCAGCATGTTTCATGGGGAAAGACCAGGCTGCGATTATAGGATGCAATGATTTATATTTTGATTAAAAATAATTTTGCTTTGAGATCTTGGGATCACCCTTGGCCTCCTCTTCTATTTCAAGTTCAATGACTTCTCTTTTTTAACCAAAAATTCCTTGTCCACATCGGTAATATATTGTGTCCTGAGCAAGCACCTTTTGCTGCATGAGAGGGTTTTTTTTATTGTTTTCTAATTTCTTAAGTGTGAATTACTAACTCTCATACATTTAGATAGCCATTCACTAAATCTTCAAAAATTCATCTCAACAAATATTGATTTTAACTAGATCTTCCCCTCAATTCACATGGCATATAAACGCATGCAGATGCCAGTATTCGTGTGGATGCTGCTGTGGGCATGCAAAAGAGATTAGAAGACCACATATGCATAGCAGCATTTTTTAATTCCACATTTTTATTAGATATCATAGGTTCATCTTGGTCCTGTCACAATTTCTTGAATTTCGTATTTACATATAATTTGTGATGGTTTCTTATTACAAACAAATATGTGAAATGCATGCATTTATTTACCACTACAATAGAGGAAATTATCAACACTAAAAATAGAATAAAACAAATACAAATTTTCAAACATTTATTATCTGTGAAATATTGCACTAAGCTCTCTACACCCATCATCTACTTTAATTCCAAGTACAACTCTAAGAGTTAGGTAATATTTTTCCATTTATGTTTACTTTATTATAATGAGACTTTCATAGGAAAAACCTGAGCATGTGCTTGTGATGAAACAAACAACTAAGTATATTAGATCCAAAGTTAAAGTCTTCATTATTCCTTGAACTTAATCTTACTTCTCATTTGTCAAGAGAAAACCACTATTAACACTTTTCTGAATATCCTTCCACACTGATTTCTGTAGTCTACCAATTATATATTTACTGTATTTATTCCTTGAGTATTTTTATCATTATTTTTTTCCATTTTTTAAAGTAAGAGGTAGAAAATTATTGTATTACTCAGGCTTCCATTCCTATAGTAAATAACTGAGATAATCAACTTATAAAGAGAAAAGGTTTATTTTGGCTCATTGTTTTGGAGGTTTCAGTCCATGATTAACCATGAACTTAGCCCTGTAGCTTTGGGCCTATGGTGGCAAATAATGGCAGGAGGAAAACATCTCACCTTAGGTGGACAGGGAGCGCAAGAGAAAGGGTCTGAGTTTCTAAAATCCCCTTCAAGGACTCACCCCTGTTGACTTGAACCCTTTCACTGTGTGAAATGTGTTTCTACCACATTTCAATCAATATTGACAAGCCAGGGACTAAGCCTTTACCACATGACCCTTTGGGGGACATTTAAGATCCATACTGTAGTAATTGGTGGCATGATTAACTACCTAGTAAGACAACAGTAGTTGTAATTACTGTAGCAGGGCGATACCCCTTTTAAATGTAATCAAGTTCAAAGTATTTTTTTAACACTATGGAATCAAGTGCAAAATATTTTTTTAACACTATGATTCCCTAAAAGTAAAACAAACAAGGAAATCCTCAGGTATATTTAATCCCAAAACTCTATGTTTTTAATTTTTATACAAAAGCTTTAATTCATTTCAGTGTACAGCATGAAGCTGGGATCAAACTTCATTTTCTCCATGTAGATATTCCATTGTCCTGACATCTATTATTCTACAGTACATATTTTATTTTATGGATTTGAAATTTTGGGTATAGGACACGAAATTTGCATTTATCTATGGGGCTGTTTCTAACTCTTACGATTTATCATTTTATCTTGATGTGCACCATTAACTGGGCTTTTAATTATTGTGATTTGTGGTATTTGAAATCTGATAGATATATTTTCTTCTCATTTCTTTCTTTTTCAAAAATGTCTTTGTTGTGTCAAAGAAAAATTGCATCAGATGGCGTTAACCAGGCAAGAAAGACTTTACTTGAAACTGCTACAGTAGGGTCAAGAGCATCACAATAGGGAAAAGACTGAATTTAAGGCCAATGAGACAAAAGGCAGCGCTTTAAGCCTTGGATTGGTGAGTGGAAAAATACTGGAGGACATCAGGAATAAGGTTGGTCAAGGAGATTCTGTGTTTGCTAATTAGTTCTTGTCCTAATTAGGCACCTACCCTCTCCCAGAGACAAGCTAAAGGGCACTCTCTTTCCTGATGAATACATTTTCAAAATGTGATTCCCAGGTCCCTGGGAAATAAGTTCCTGGGTGGTGACACTGCAAGTGGCTAGGAGGTTTATATTCCCAAAAGGACAGCATTTGAATTTACAATTGTGATTTTTAAAGCAAGTACTCTAAGGGAGGCAGGAGTACTATGGTGAGTAAAAACTGTCTGAACTTCAGCAAAGCTGAGGAGACCTTCAAGGCCATCTTGAGAGCTACTTTCTGTATATTTCCCCTACCTGTTCATTAAAATCAGATTTTCAACCTGCAATAGAACTTGTTAGAATTTTGATTTGGATTCTTGGGTTTGTAAATGAAATTTGGGAAGCGGTAAATTTTTTATTTCTCAACAAGGACAATGGTCTTTACATTTTTAGAAGTGTTTTCTTTCTAGATACATATGACAAGAGAATAATCAATGATGTAAAAGTATGGAGTATAAGTTATTTCAGGGGGTGGGATGAAGGGAGGGGAAGGGGCAATTCTGGGGACTGAACTGAAACTAATTACACTACATGCTTTATAATTATGTCATTCTACATTCTATTGTCATGTATAACTAAAAAGAATGGAGGAAAGGAGGGGGAAATAGGACTGAATTTGAGCAATCTGCAGTCCATGCTTTTACAATTATGTCATGGTATGTTCTAATGTCATGCATATATAAAAATAAGCAATTAAAAAATAAAAAGAACCAATAAAAATGAAAAGAAAAAAGATATTTTGAAATAAAAAGGTCTTTTCTTATTTTTCAGTAAATTTTGATGATATGTATTCTATCCAATTCTAATATAATTTATTCCTGATATTTGACATATTTAGAATGGCATTTTTTTCATTGTATTTTTCTAAGATATCATTCTAGGATATTAAAAACATTTACTTTCATGCTTCTTTTACTAAACTCTTATTATTTCTAACCATTTTCATTAATTATCTTGGATTTTTAAGAGAAAGAATCATATAACAAATAATGGTATACTGGCATTCCATTCCACTGTTAAGTTCATCATTTTATAGGTGAAAAGGAAACCAGAAGTAGATAAAATGTGTCCATTTCTAGTAGGTGATAAAAGTTGTATTTTAAGTATTCTATCTCTAATTCCGCAGTGTGTACTTTACTATGTTGACACTCAAGTGTCAGGCTTTGTTTTTCAAAAACGCAGTTGTCCAAGTTTTCTTTTTCTTTCTTTTCTTTTTTTTTTTTTTTTTTTTTTGAGAGAGAAGGATTGAGAGAAAAAAAAGAATCAACTTTATTGACTTTTTCATCTGGCCTTTGTTTACCTGACACTTAGTTGTATATGTGGGGCTGGGGTTCGAACTTGAGTCCTTACACATGCCAGGCAAGTGCTCCAACCACTGAGCAACCACTCCAGCCCTCTAAATCTTTATATTATTGTGTATGTTAGACGTGATATATTTATCCAACTATTTGAAAAAGCAAAGAATGTGTATTTATTTTGTCGATGAATTCTGACAATCAAATGGAAGCAATAACAAAAAGATGTAAGTATTGAGTCTGTGAGGAGACTATTCTAATTCTATTCTAATATTTTTGTTACAAAGAGTGTAATAGTTTTCTAGGCATACATTTTTTAAAGAGAGAGTGACAGTGAGAGAGAGAGAGAATAAAGTTTTTAGTTAGTTTTTCACGAGGGCTTCGTTGCTCCGAAACTTCGTTGTGTATGTAGTGCTGGGGTTCGAACCCACATCCTCATGCATGCCAGGCAATCAGTGTAACAACTGAGCCAACTGCTCCAGCCCCTGTTGGGCATATTTTTAAGTATTTGATGATTGATTAATACATTGCTTTTGAAGTTTTTATTTATTTAATATTTTGCTTGGCTGCCAGATTCTTAAGAATTTATAGAAGGAAAATTCCACTATATTACCATAAATAGATATAAAATTATTTTACTGCGTATAAATATTAAAGCCTTGTCATCTGGGTCATATGAGGATCCATCAGAACCAAGCAGCTTATCTTCAGATTTTATTGATACCTTTTGTAGGCTGGTTACCATGATGACAATTATGTTACCGCTGCTCCGTCATGCATTAAGTATCATGAAAATACACATGTGCACTGGATTTTCCTTTGTTTCTTTGTTTCAAAAGTGCTGACTTCTGCTACAAATTTTGGATTGAAATCAACTCTGGGGAAGTTTTGGCAATGTTGCTGAAATAATATCCCAGTATATTATCCTTTAATGAAAGAAGTACAGAGGGCTGATTGATTTACGGAACAATTTTTTGCGTCATTACCTGTCTTGATTATATACAAAATAGTCTTTTATTTTCCCTATTTCAAACAGCCATTTTATTGTTAACATGTTTATTTTGAAATATGATATCTTACTTGGCAACAGAATTAAATTCTACAAAAGTTTTTATCCACAGTCCTTCTGAAACTGAGGAAGATATTTTCATTGTGTTCTTTAAATATGACATTTAACTAAAATGTACTTCTGTTTGCCTGACAGTCTCCTCTCTAAAGAATAAAACTGAGTATCTATTGCCCAAGCTTCACTAATATGGCCACTTTTAAAGCACATGTTAAATCTTTCAGGCACACAAAACTTCCTTACCATAGGGATATTATGTGCTGCGTTTTAGAGTCTAATTTTTAAAGCATTCTTTCATTTTACATGTGTGTTATTCTCAGAACAGAATTACAAAGCTACCCCTTTGTACAGTCTGTTCCTGGCGTGGAGGAATTCTTAACATTGACCGTGTGGTTGTGTTCTAAAATATAATGCCACAGCTTGAAAAAGACAAACTGATTCTCTGCTTGGTGTCTGCTGAGTATCCTAATCAACCATTCCTTGAATTAATATTAAAATTAATGGAGTCCTTTAACATTCCCTACATATCTGGGTTTTGGTCCTATTCACCTCATATATAAGATGAATCTAGAAAAGAGAAGACTAGAACCCCAGAATCTGCATGTATGCAACTCTCAGGATCTGATCTGCTTGATTCCTCGAAGTCAGCAAAAGCTAGATCAATGGAAACAACAAAGTCAAACCTATGACTGGCCACCAAGCTGTCACTAGAAGTGTGATCTACATTAGGCTGAATTTGACACCCAGCTATTTTATAACCTTATTAATATATGGAAGACAGTTATTTTTTCTTAGACTATAAGTGCAGCCATGAAGATTGGATGTTATGTATATCATTTAGATCTACCAGAATAGCCCTATAAAGCATGTACTATCATCATTCCACTGAGAAGAAAATAAGTCCAATAAACGCGAAGAATTTGTCTAACGTCTCATGTACGGCAAGTGACAGAGCCAGTACGTGAACCCCAGTCAGATTCCAAAGCCTGTGCTGCTTTTTCCTGCATTATATCAGAGCTTTGACTGTTTCTTCTCTGTAATTCAACATCCACCAGGTGATTTTCTTACTGTTTTCCAAATTTTAAATGAAAGAAAAAAAAGGCTGAGTGATTTAAAAGTAAAACATATGTAAATCTATGTTTGTCATATAAAGATGTAGCTTAACATCATCCAAAAATCTAATCAGAACATTCTGAATTCTGGCACTTGGATTCACTTGCAAGGATAAAAGTATGAGATTCAGGCTGGATCTGTATGGGTATCATAATCTGACCTTATGTTCAAATTAATTGATAATAGCAAAACAGAAACTTCAATTCATACTGTGTACAATCAGACACATTCAAAAAGGGTCAGCAATGTCATTTGTTCTAGGCAACAGCTTTCAATGGTTACAAAACATTTCACCATTAACTGTATTTTCTGAAAACATGCAATTTCTTGTTTAAGTGAATGAATGTCCTAAAACTTATTTTTTTTCCATGAACTAGCCCATCAAATTTTACTTTAAAAGCTGGCAACTTTCCTGTCAGCCAAAATACACTTGGAGCATTTTTGAGAACAGATAACCCAGACTGCAGACACATATAAGGCAATCTGTGCAGCACTCTTGGAAGATAATTTTACTGCTTGGTAACCATCTGGGTTGCGTCATTGTGGAGCTGAATGGACATCAATATAGTTTTCTGTATCACAAAATTTTGTAGAGGGACAGCACAAGGGTTGGAAGCCAATTATTTTGCATCATTTCAAGGTCATTGCTGCTGTGTATCGTCAAGGTACACAGAATCATGAGTCACATACTGAACTCCAAGTTGCTGATATTTATAGTCACTAGTGTTTCTGGTATTAGATTTTTTCACTGTTTAAATTTCTGAATAACCTCCAACATAAAATATCCTATTTACTTTTCTCTTTACATAATTTTGTGATGTTTTCATCAAAGATCAGTGGTGTGAGACATGCATATATTGGATTGTTGGTTGAGTTTTAGCTTCATATTCAGTTGTGGGGTAGTTAACTTCCTGTGTGTGCAGAAGGCTGAGAATGTGCTGGATCAAGAGGATCGTGGGTGCTGGGTGTAGTGGTACATGCCTGTAATCCCAGGACTCAAGAGGCTGATGCAGGGGAATCGGAAGCTTGAAGTCAGTGTAAGCAATGTAGGGAGGCCCTGTTTCAAAAAAAAAAAAAAAATAAGGAACTAGAGATGTAGCACATTGGAAAGAGCCTCTGGGTTCAACCTCAGTACCAGGAAAAAAAAGAATGTCATGCATTTCTCTTTAATATTTTATGTTTTTTCTTAGATTATTTATTGTCATATGTTACAGCATAATCTCAGCATGGACTGACTTCTCTAAATATAGGGAGACCAAACAAATACTTTGTTGTAAAAAGGCAAAAGAGTTTTAACAGAGATGGATGGATTGGAAGTTTGCTTTTGTGAAAGCAAATATTTAATTCAACAATGGCCTTCTCTCCTTAACAAATACTTTCTTCTTATCTATAATCCTTCATTTTTTTTAGGGAAAGATAGATAGAGAAATAATCAATTTTATTTATTTTTCATCTGTTTTTTGTTTCTCCAACACTTAGTTGTGCATGTGGTGCTGGGAGGTCCCCATGCATTCCAAGCAAGCACTCCAACCACGGAGCAACTGCTCCATCCCTTGTCTCTAATTTTTAACAAATGTTCCACCAATGTTATGACGTCATTGAACTACATGGCGCTGATTCACAGAATCATTTTATGAAATAATGCTACCTCTGAAAAATAAGCCTTTAAAATGTTCTTTGACCTTTACCAATCTTATAGTACATTATGAGAATAAAGTACGTATGGAAGAGTTGTAACAGTCCATTGCCATTTGGTATCTTTGTTTGCTAATGAACGCTAAGAGGAAAAATTTCTCTTAGAAGACCCGAGACAATAAGACATTACTTTTATTTTAAAACTTTAACAACACTCTCTAGAGAGAAGTTAAGAGAGTTTATTTTGAACATGTGTGTAAAGTTCATGAAAATAGAAGAAACTCAGTTAATTGTATGCATGTACTTCTATTCAGAAATATGCTACATAGTCCCTGGGCTACTGACATAATAGAAGTCAAGATAAATGGAACGTGGAATGGAAGGAATAGCCTATAGATTCTAAGTCAAGTTCATTGTGGACCTAAAAATCAGATCTTCTGGGGACACTGTTTTTATTCATTCCATTAAAAATATTTATATCCTCTTAATATTGTTCATGGGTTCTCTATAACACATTTGGAGCAGAGGCAAAATGCAGTTCAGGAATAAATGACAAAATCATCTCTCTCATTCAATATATCTTTTACATAGGCTAAAAAAAGGCATTTTGTTTTTGAGAATGCTGGCAATTATTTTCAAATATGGTTTTAGTTTGCAAAGGATATCTTAGTCCCTTGAAAATGATAAAATTGGTGAAGGGAAGAAATGTGCTTTTTTTTCTTACTAAATGCCAAGAAATCACTAAATTCCCTATCACCATGTAAATGGCCACTAACTGCTATCTATAGCAAACAATGGTCAGAGAGAATTACCACTCTTGGGGAGCACTTTGTACTGGCCAGGATCCAAGAACACCCACCTACTGTTTGTGATTACACTTGTTACAAAAATGGCTAGTTCAGACCAAGCAACAATTTTGATTTGAACATCAGCTTTCATGTTGAACAGTATCCCTGAGAGTGTCCTGGCAATGATTAAAGTGGGGTTTCAATTATACTCATGCTTCAGTGTATGTGAGAATTATACCCCCTAGGTCTTCATGCACCATGTGGATTTTGTATGGAGAAAACAAAGAAATGGGATGAAATTCTTGGAGTCTTTTGGGAATGGAACAAAGGAAGAAGTAGGTTCTGGGTGAACAATTCAGAGGAGGGAGGCAATTTTGCTTAATAGTAAATAGCATAGCTTTGAAATTAAGCCGCCTGAGTCCCAGTAAACTATAGCTTACTATATGAACTGTGCAAGTTACTTGTCTTCTCATAGTTTCTCTTTCTTCTATAATGTGTCCTTGTAATGTTTACCCATTTCATAAAATATTGTGAAGGAAAATGAGGTTTTTAATATATCTGAAGTACTTGATATACAGATGACTAACAGCAGTTCTATTACCATTATCATCATCATTGAGAGATTTGGGATTTTATCTTGAATGCTGGATTCAGAATAGGTAATCTTCTACTGATGGGACCCCATTTCAGAGACTACCAGAAAGGTGCTGTATTTTAGTCTCTTGATTTTTTTGCAAATATGCCCATCAGACTTAGTTCAACATGATGATCCAGATCCAGAATCATAAGTCTGATTTTCCTTCCAGACTTAGCTGGAGCGTTGTTTATAACAAGGAATTTTAGAAAACAACTAAAGGAACTCATGGATTCAACTCAAGTGAGAGTAAGTAAGTAGAAAACAATGTTTTATGAGTTATATTCAAAGTGTGAACATGAGTGAATGTATGTGTTGGTCATATACATATCTTCTTTTTAAAAACAAAGTTGTGAAAACGTGAGAGATGACTGTTGGTGATTTTTGAAGAGACTTTAAACTGAGCAGGAGGACGGGGAGCTGGCTGCACTTTTGGTATCTTTCTCCAAATGGTACTTCATTACTCATTTATTTGTTTGTGCTTAAAATGTTAGATGGAAATTCTGCAGAGGTGAGATAAGGCTGGATAGTCTCTATCTCCTTCCTCATTTTTCAAGCTCTGTAAGTTTCATGCTCCACAGCTTTAGACTTTAATGTTTACAAATCATGCTCAAGTTTTACTTCTTACAAGGAAATGATGAAATAGGGATGAAACGATGATCATTGCCAAAAGGGAAACTTGAACATTTAATCAGCAACAAAACACCCTGCCTGTCCTTAGCTTTTATATTTTGTATCCTCAGCTTGCTCACTGTGTATCAGTTGCTCAAGCAGTTGTCTAAAATTAGAACAATTTGAACTCTCATATTGTTTTTGATATTTACTTGTTTGCTTAAATGTTTTTTGGATTTTAAAAAATGTGTTTTAATTATAGAAACTTATTTGACTTATCTATTGCCTCTAGAAATACCCTATAAAATAATCATTTGATTATGGAAGTATAAATCTTTATGGGAGAAAATTAATAAAATAAACCTTATATTAATAGGGTGGATTGAATTGGAAAAAATACCCTTTCTACTTCAAACACATAGGTTGTGTTGATCATTAGGCTACAGAAATGCAGAAGTAGAGTGGCGAAGAGATCAGAATTAGACTAAGATCCTTTAGTTTATTTAGGAGAATAGAGATATTGATTAACTTTAAATCTTGTGAAGTAGCCATGTTAAAATTTTAAAATTAGCTGCTTAAAATAGTGCACATAATTTATAAATAAATAGGTGATTGGAAAGATTAAAAAATAAAAGCAGCAAACTCAATCCAACAGACACAGAAAAGGAGAGGAATAAACCCAAAGTGTTAAGCAGAAGACAAAAATTAATAACAGAAGAGTAAAATTTTCTAGAAAATGGATTACATAACAAAGAAAAATTAAATTAAAAAGTACATAAAAGATACACAATAAAGTAATTATAATTCAGAAACATTGCAAATAAAAATAACAAAAAAATTTGGTAGGGAAACACTAAGCCAAAACACACTACTATAATCATATTAATATAAATATCAGATACAATAGAACTTACAGCTAAATAATTAGATGGAATATATAACCCAGAAGAGATAGGTTTTTCTAAACTAAGTGACAAAAGGGAAGTTTCATTAAGTAAAGTGCTTAATAAACTATGAGACTCTGATATCATAGTTTCAAAATGCAGAAAACAAATGTTTATAGTACTGCAGGAAAAACATTGAAATCTATAATTATAGTAAAAAGTTGTTATACACATCTCTCATCAGGCAGATATTAGTATAGGAACTGAATATTTGAACTTAATTCACAGAAATTTTTCATATTTTCTATTTTTCTCCAGCACATATGAATCATTACCAAAATTTGTCACATACTAAATCATGAGAGATGTGTTAAGGAATTCAGAATAATTGATAAAGAAATATTCAATATCATAAAGTAAATTTGGAATAATAAAGTGAGTCAAAAGAAAACTTAAAAAAATATTCATCTTATTGTCCAGACATAAATACTCTTAAGATCTGGTACATAGGGAGAGGAAGATGGTGGGCTATGGGAAGGCTGCATTTATTCCGGCTGCATGACACAGGACTCAAACATTGCCTTTCTTTGAGGTGGGTAAAAACTGAACTTCACCAAAACTCAATATTGGACAGTCATCAAAGAGTCTCAGAGACTCAGAAATTTGAGTAGAGTAATTAAAGAAGAAAGAATACATTCAAGACAGATGGGTCATGGTCATGGCCACTGCCACTGCAGCTGCACTAGTGTGGCTGGACTAGCACATAGGGAGGGAGAGCACAGAGATAAAATGAGGTCAAATCCGGCACAGAGAACTCAAGATCAGGCACTTAGGAGAATCTGGGGCTCTTGTACTGCAGGAAGGGTGTGCTGCGTTGCATAGCTGGTTGCAGGGAGATGGGGCAGCAACCATTATGAGGAGGCTGTGGCGGCTTGGGTTGGCAGTTCTGAGCAAGTTACTCCACAATTCTACCAGGTGTGTGCCATGGATCCTATGATGCACCCAACAGAAGAAGAACTGAATAGGCCCAGGAGACATTTTACCCAGGGAGATTCAAGTTGAAAATGCAAAGAGAGCCCATCTTGCTTACTTAAGCCTGGTGGCTCACATGACAAGCTGAAGTGGGCCAGCAGTTGGCAAGAGAATGCCCAGAGATTGAGCCCAGGAAATCCAGAAAGGCTGTGCTTGTGGCCAGCAGAGGGGATTTAGGACTACACTTAAGCCCCACAACTAGGTTGTTAGGAAGACTCCCAAGTTTCAGATCCCCAGCAGAGACAGGCAAAAGGCAGGCCTTTGGAATGTGTGTACCTAACCTCTCCAGAACAATCACCACCCAGTAATGCCCTTGTGGCTAGATTAGACCTGAACCCTACAATCCAGACCTACACTCTTAGAATCCTGCAATGACCCCACCCTGGGATTGCATTGTTCCAGACTATGGGACTGTGCTAAAAAAATCCAGTGGACAGTGAGCATCTAATTCTCATTGTATATTTTGAAAATTCCATCAACTTTTAAAAATTAAGAATCCTTTCTTTTTTGTTTTTTTAATTATTATTATTGTTATTATTATTATTATTTTACGGGTGTGTTTTTATGATGTATTTTCATGGATGTGTGTTCATATACATATTTGCTTTTTTCCTTTTTCTTCTCTATCTTTGGCATTCCATCAAACACAATTATTTTTTTCCCTGCCCTCCCATTAGAAGTTTGGATGTTTCATCAGTATATTTTGCTTTTATTTTTTATGGTTTCTCATCAGACTCTCAGGTTCCTCCTTCTCTCTTTCCTTTTGGTAACAAATTCTATTGCTCTTTTTCAGTCTTCCTTAACTTTGCTGCAACTATTTTTTTCTCCTCTTATCTTATAACTAACACATTCAATGTCCCTTCTACATTCTCTGCATTTACTCTTTGAAATTATAGGCCCTATTCTGCATTCTTTTCTCGTTTCTTTTCTCTTAATTGACTGTATTCTTAACCAACTTCTAGCAATAATCAGTATAACTTATATAACTTTGTCCCCCACCATTAATGCATTAATGTGTTTGCAATCATTATTATTATAAATGCCAATGATGATACCTGGTTTTTTTTTTTTTTGCCTTTAAGCCAGATATAATTGATGGTTACTTACTGTTTTTGCTGAAGGTATTCACTGATCCTACCATTTCTGTCTTTCATGACAAATAACACTGTTGTAGTCATAATAGGAATCAATCTCTTAGCCAACTTAATCAGAAGAAGGAATGAGATGAAGTAAATAAAAAAAAACAGAGAGGAAAAGGGATATATCACCATGAATCCCACTGAAATCCAGAGAATTATCATCACTTACTTTGAAAATTTATACTCCAATAAATTGGAAAATATGGAAGACATAGACAAATTTCTAGATACCTATGACATGGCCAAATTGAATCAGAATGATATAGAAATCCTAAACAGACCAATATCAAGCAATGAAAGTGAAACAGCAATGAAAAAACTTCCAGAAAGAAAAGCCCAGGATCTGATGTATTCTCTTCTGAGTTCTACCAGACCTTCACAGAAGAATTAACACTACTCTTTTAAGTTATTCCATGAAATTGAAAGGAATGGAACACTCCAAAAAACTTTTTATGAGGCAACCATAACCTTTATACCAAAATCTGAAAAAGATGCATCAAGGAAAGAAAACTACAGACCAATATCCCTGGTGAACATAGATACAAAAATCCTTAACAAATTATAGTAAACTGCATTAAAAAACATTAAAAAATATAACACCATCATCAAGTGGATATCATTCCAGGAATGTAAGGTTGTTTCAATGTATGCAAATCAATAATTGTGATTCATCATATAAACAGAATTAAGGACAAAAATCACATGATCATCTCAATAGATGGAGAAAAGGTCTTTGATAAGATCAAACAGCTATTTATGTTAAAAATACTGGAGAAGCTGGAGATAAAAGAAGTAACTTACCTTAACATTGTAAGACCATTTATGACAAATAGTCAATATCATACTAAATGGAGAAAAACTAAAAGCATTTCCACTAAATTCAGGAGCAAGATAAGGCTGTCCACTTTTACCAGGCTTATTCAATATAGTCCTTGAACACTAACTGAGCAGTCAGGCAAGGAAAGAAAATCAAAGGGACACAAATATGAACAGAAAAAATCAAATCACCTCTCCTGATGATATAATCCTGTATCTAGAAGATCCAAAAATCTTTCCTAGAAGACTTTGAGAACTTTGAAGAATTTAGTACAGTTGCAGGATATAAGATCAATACCCACAAATCAATAGCTTTCTTATACTCCAACAGTGAATCAACAAGGGAGAACTTAGGAAGGCTGTCCCATTTATAATAACCTTAAAAAACAGAATACTTGGGAATTAATCTAACAAAAGAAGTAAAAGAGCTCTGCAATGAAAACTATATTACACTGAAAAAAGAAATTGAAGACACCCTTACGAGATGGAAAGACATCTCATTTTCTTGGATAGGCATAAATAATATAGTAAAAATGGCCATACTACTAACAATACTATACAGATTTAGTGCAATCCTCATCAAAATACCAACGACATTCTTCACAGAATTAGGAAAAAAAACTCTTAAATTCATTTGGAAAAAAATAAAGAAAAGAAACTCAAAACAGCCAAAGGAATACTAAGCAAGAAAACCAAAGCAGGAGGGATCAGGCCACCTGATGTGAAATTATACTATACAGCTGTAGTAACAAAAACAGCGTGAAGACCAAAGCGATAGAAGACAAAGTGACAAATCCATAAACCTCCGGCTTTTGATATTTGATATTTGACAAAGGAGGTAAGAATATATGTTGGAGAAAGGACAGCCTTGTCAACGAATAGGGCTGGGAACACTGGACAGCTTTATATAGAAAAATGAAATTAGATCCTTACCTATCACCCTGCATAAAACTTGAATCAAAATGGGTCAGAGACTTCGGGATTAAAAAGAAACTTTACAACAGCTAGAAAAAAGCATAAGGTCAACATGCCTTCATATAGGAGCTGGCACCGACTTCCTTAACAAGACCTGCAAAGTGTAAGAAATAAAAGCAAGAATCAGTCAATGGGACATCATTAAACCACAAAGTTTATGCATACCTAAGTAAATGATTAAGTCTGTGAAGAGAATGGGAGAAAATCTTAGCCAGCTACCTCTCTGATAGAGGACTAATATCCAAAACAGACAACTCAAAAAACCTGACAGCAACAAACAACAAAAGAACAACTCAATCAACAAATAGGCAAAAGAGCTAAACAGAAACTTCTCAAAAGAAGAAATGCAAAAAATCCAGTAAATATATGAAAAGAAATGTTCAACATCTGTAGCAATAAGGGGAATGCAAATCCAAACGACATTAAGATTTCTTCTCACTCTAGTCAGAATGGTAAAGATCAAGCACACAAACAGCAATAAATTCATGAGGTTGTGGAGAGAAAGTAACACTTGTATATTGCTGGCTGGACTGCAGACTAGCACAAGCACTCTAGAAAGTAGTATAGATTCCTCAAAAACTAGGGGTGGAACCACCATGTGAACTAGCTATCCCACTATTGGGGATTATCCCAAAAGACCTAAAATTGGCATACTACAGTGACACAGCCATTTCAATGTTTATATTAACACAATGCACAGTATCTAAATTATGGAATCAACCCAGATGCCCATCATTAGAGTTTTGGATCAAGAAATTGCCATACTGCTCTGCTTCATCCCAAGACCAGAACAATGGAGCTGGCCAATCATAGACTAATCCTTTGAAATTGTGATTTCAAAATAAACCTTTGATTCTCTAATTTGTTCTTGTCAGGTTTTTGTTCCAGTGATTAAAAGCTGACTAACTCACTGGACCAGATTGCAAAGGCTTGAACATCAGGCTAAGCGTTCTGTCTATGATGCTCTATGAAGTCTTTCAGAAATTTTGCTCTTATTGTGGTTGCCTCTCATGTTCTACTTTAAGAGAAAAGTACAAGAAAGAACATTTTAATCCTTTATGCTTAACCTATTATTAGTTTTCTGAGTTACAATGGCTTTTAAACAAAATAACTATACTATCTAAAATGAATTTGTCAAAAATAGGATTGCAGTTTGAAAGTAAAATTTATTGAAAAAAAAGTAACAGAAGAAATTGAGCTAAAGATATTTATGGGGAATTTTAACTACCTATGGATCATTCACTGAAATAACTATTTTTGAAAAAATGCATGTTAGGATTTGGGCAAGGTACTGATTATGCCGTTTTAAAATTTTCTGAGCTTTTCCTTATGCATATATTCTTACTATGGTGGTTAGTCTGAAGTAAATTTGGAAATTTAGACAATCTTGGAGCACCAAATAGCAGAGGAAATATGGGGTTTGCTGTCCTGACTTGAGTGTTAGGCAATATCTCTGGCACAATTTGTGTCTTGGGGGAAGTCAAGGTTTTCAGAGCTTTAGTGACATTATCCCTATTCTTGTATTTACACTCTTCTAATAGGCAAAGATGCCCTGCTGTACCACCCTTCTGGGTCATTGGCACTTTTTGATGTAATAATGAAAGTGAAAATGGATTTGATCTCATTATTATTCTTGTTCTCCTAAGAATTTAACTCTCTCATGTTATATATCCCGTGTTGTAACCCTGAATCTTACTGTATTTCAGTTGACATAGCCTCCCTTGAAAATATATTCATTTAAATATTGAAGTGTAAAAAGTTCTGAAGAAGTAAATGGTCATGGTGAAAATTTTAGGCACCTTAATAGTGTAAGTCATTTCACCTTCTGGTCTTTCAATCTTTCCACTTGTGTAGTTAAAAGTTTTACAAATTGATTGCACATCAGAATCACCTTATGAGTTTTCAAAATTATAAATTCCTGAGTCCTACTGCATACCTGTCACATCAGAATCACAGAAAATAATCATGGAAGGTGGGAGCATTTAAAATGAATAAGGAGAAGGTAGCATTCCAATCATAATCAGAGACCCAGATTTGATTCTCAAAGCACTAGAGTTGCGCAGATTTTAAAGCTTTGCATGTTCTCTGGCTGCACCACTCGACATTCTCCCCTCCAGTTCTCACTTATGCCTGTAGTGCCTAACTTCAAAGGAGGATGGTTTGTTGTCTTGAACACGTCTAAAAACACATGACATCTACTGAAATAAATAATTATATTTATAGGAAAAAAGTAGTAAAGAGTTCAGTGTTGCTGTCTTTGGGAGAATTGGGTGTGATGTGACAGTAGCTTAATTACATTATATCCTCTTTGATTGATAGGACAAAATGACTGAGCATCAGACTTGACTTTAAAGAACCCAGGAAGCTGTTCCTCGAAGTGTAACTCTTAAATATTTCAGTAGCCTCAACTAATAATTGGAACTTGGAGTCTACCTTTTTGTTAATTGTTATGTTTCAGGATTGAAAAAGAGGACTTGAAAAAGTGGAAATGAGAGTAAAATTCATTACATTAGCATTTAGTGGACTATTAAGAAATTGGTTACCTTTAGAGGACTGCAGATATAAACAAAATATGTAGGCATTAGTCCTGATACTAAGTGGTATTATTTAACAAAGAAGTGTTCATTTTTTCTCCAAATTTCCAGACTGACTTTGCATTTTAACAGAAAAATCAGAAGACATCTTAAAAATAATGAAGTTAACTTTAATTGGGATAGTGATTAGCATAAAAGAGTTAGAACAGAAAACAATTTTTTCCTGTTTTTTTTTTATTTCAGATTTTTAAAAATCATTGTTTTAGTGACAGCGCTTTATTTAATATTTGTTGGTTAAAAATGGTGGTGCACTTGTGCCTGAAATGAATGTTCTAAGGTTTGGGAAAATGTTTTAATTTTGAAATTTCAGATGGTTTCCATAATTACCTCAGGCACTTTTCTGTCTGAGTATAACATTAACAGTGCTATTCCCAGAACATACTGATGATAAAGTAAAATTACTTCACTTATTAAAGGAAAGGAAGTGCAGATGGCCATTATTAATGATGAGGACAGAGGACAATAATCATGAAGTCTCTGAGGCTTAAAAATAAGTATTAAAATGACTGGAGTGTTATTTCACAGACATAGATTATTTTCACATAAACCAAAGATCACACCAGATAAAGAATAAGAGAAAAACTCTTCATTATTGATTGTTTTGACCACATCATACCATCTGGGTAATTGACAAACGTTATCATTGTTGTGACAATTCCAAATCAATCAATCTAAGAATATCTACCACTGCTTTCAAACTTTTCTTATCTGTTAAACAATATATGAATATGTAATTATCTACTAATTTCATTTCTCACAGTGATGAGGCTTAATTGGAATCTTAAGTGAAAATAAACATAAAATACAATTTGGGGGGGCATGTACCAGGGATTGAACCCAGGGCACTTGCCCATGGCCACATTCCTTGTTCCTTATTTATTTTTTTTATTTTGAGATAAGGTCTCATGAAGTTGGTGAGGCTGGCTTTGAACTTGCAATCCTCCTGTCTCAACCTCCCAAGCCACTAAGATTGTAGATATGTAGCACTGCACCCAGCCAAAGTTTTTTTTTTTAATTTAATTTTTAATTTTTTTTATTTAAAGAGAAAGGGGAAGAGAGAGAGAGAGAGAGAAAGAGAAAGAATCAATTTTATTTAGTTTTCCTTTTGGCCCTTGTTGCTCCATCCCTTAGTTGTGTACCTGATGCTGGGGTTTGAACTCATGTACTTGGGCATGCCACACAAGCACCGGAACTGCTGAGCCACTGCTCCAGCCCAGTCACAGTTTTTTTAATAGACAATTTAAGTTGAAATTTAAAAAAAATTAAAGTTAAGGGCTCATCATTTCTTACCACAGCACTTTTACTATATCTAGATAAACATTAAAGAAAAGCAGAATGAAGAACAGAAATATAAATAGTCCTTATTGTTTTCCCAGTTGTGTAGATACCTTTGTGATTATTATTATTTTAAAAATCATATTTATCACCTCAAGTGTGTGATGCATCTGTCAGCATTGTCCAGACCAGGTAGCCCAAATTCCCACTGCATTCAGGCATATTTGCACAGTCAGTTGGTGTTCTTACAGAACCATGATGATGCATATTAGGTCCTAAAAATATCCAGATGCAAAGCAATAAAAGTGTTGAAACATTAGGAGAACAGGGGAAGCTTTTAAATTTAATAAATGTTATTAGAACAAGCTGATTTTACCCTGAAAAGCACAAAGCAGACTTTGTAGCAATATAAAAATTAGTAACAGTTTAAATTGGCAAATAAAGTGAAATACAGTCCTTTCTTCACTGACCTTTTTGTAACTAAAATATTCAACAACAGAACCTCAACAGAAATATAGGTTTGGGTGTGTCTCTTATGAAATAGTGTTGTTGGAGACTTTACCCACCACTCACATTTAAAATGGCAATATAGTTTTACACTGAAAAATAAAACCAATTAAAAAACCTCACAAAACCAAGAACTTGATTTGACATTTCCCCTGCAAGTGCATAAATCTTTAAAAAGCAAAATGCCAATGAGAAAAAGAAACCACAAAATATTATCATTGGTCTAAATTCTTTCCTTTCTGGATGGGAACATACAGATTAGAATCATTCTCAAGAAAGCAGTTGACAAATCCCAAACATTTAAACTTCTTGAGGGAAAAAAGGAAATCAGTCCCATTCACAATATCCTTGAAAAGAATAAAATACCTTGGGAATTAATCTAATAAGGGAAGTGAAAGACCTCTACAATGAAAATTATTGGACACTGAAGAATGAAATCCAAGATGACCTAAGAAGATTGAAAGGTGTTCCATGCTCTTGGTTAGGCAGAATTAATATAATAAAAATGGCCATTCTGTCAAAAGCTTTTTATAGATTCAATGCAATCCCATCAAGATACCAATTTCATTCTTTAAAGATATAGAAAAAGCAGTTTTCAAATTCATTTGGAACAATAAGAAATCCAGAAAAGCAAAAACATTAATAAGCAAGAAAGATGAAACAGTGCTGCAGTGGTGGCTCAGCAGTTACAGCGCTGGCCTGGCATGCATGACTACGTGAGTTCAAACCCAATCACCACGTACACAACGATGTCTTGGATCAAAGAAAGCCACATGAAAAACTAAATAAAATTGATTCTCTCTCTCTCTTTCTCATTGTCCCTCTCTCAAAAAAAAAAAAAAAAAGAAAGAAAGAAAGAAAGAAAGATGAAGCAGGTGGCTTTGCTATACCAGATCTAAAACGATACTATAGAACTGGAGTAACAAAAACAGCATGGAACTGGTATCAAAATAGGAATGAAGACCCATTGAATAGAACAGAAGACCCTGAAGCAAACCCACAAATCTTTAAACATCTGATCTTTGACAAAGGGAGACAAAATATTACAAGGAGGAGAGACAGTCTATTTAACAAATGGTGCTGGGCAAACTGGACAGCCACTGGCAGAAAGTTGAAATTAGACCCTTATCTTTCATCTCGCACAAAAATCAAGTAAAATGGATTTAGGAATTAAACCAGCTACCATGCAACTGCTGGAGGAAAATTTAGGACCAATACTCCAGCATTTGGCAGTAGGCAAAGGCTTTTTCAACAATTCTCCTAAAGTGAAAAAAGTAAAGCTAAAAAATCAGTGAGTGGGATGTCATACAGCTAAAAAGCTTTTGCACAGCTAAGGAACTGATCAAAATTGTCAAGATATCCCTACAGAATGGGAGAAAATCTTGGCCTGTGATTCTTCAGACAGGGGACTAATATCCAGAATTTACAAAGTCTCAAAAATCTCAACTTTAAAAATATAAACAACCCAATCAATAAATGGGCCAAAGTGCTAAATAGAAACTTCTCAACAGAGGACATTGAGCAAGCCAATTAATACATGAGAAAGTGCTCTGAATCACTAGTAATCAGAGAAATGCAAATCAATACTACATTAAAAATTCACCTCACTCCAGTCAGATTGGCAAAAATGAAGAATATAAACAATTATAGATGTTGGAGGGGTTGAGAGATAGGAACACTAGCACACTGTTGGTGGAACTGCAGACTGGTACAGCTCCTCTGAAAGCATAGTTGAGAATCCTCAAAAAACTATATGATCCAGCTATCCCTCTCCTGGGTATTTTTCCAAGGGATTTATAATCAGCACATTCAGTGACACAGCAAAATCTATGTTCATAGCAGCTCAATTTATAATAGTTAAATTATGGAACCCACCCAGATGCCCCTCACTGGATGAATGGATCTAAACTGTGGTATATATAATCCATGCAGTTCTACTCAGTAATTAGAAACAATGAAATTGCAACCTTTGAAGGTAAATGGATGGCAATGGAATAAATCATGTTGAGCGAAGTTAGCCAAACCCAGAGAGTCAAGGGTTGAATGTCTTCACTCATTTGTGGAGGTTAGAGCTAAACCCAGGCCTGTGTGAAAGGCAGTCAATCTCATGTATTATACCCAGCAAAGAGTAGCAACACATAATCTAGGGAAATCATAGATATGTATTGGGAAGGACTGGGGAAGGAACTGATGTGGGGGATGGAGTATAGGGAAGGATCTAGGGGGTAATTCTGATTTAAAAATATATACACATCATATTGTTACTTTGGATGCATTCTTGATTGTACAACAACTAAATTTAATTTTAAAAAATCACTTCTTAAACAGGGATTATTTCTACTTTGCCCTTCAGTTGGTAGCCTTGTTTGTTTCTTATTGGATGAGTGGCCCTGTGATTTGAATTTAAGTCCAGTGGTCCTTCAAGTGTGGTCCCAAGATGAGCATCAGGAGCAACTACCCTTGAGTAGAAATGCAGATTCCCAATGCTATTGCAGAGCTAACTCAGAAACTCTGGACATGGGTCCCAGGAATGACAGCTCAATACCCTCAGTCTGATTTGTAAGCATGCTTAGGATGGAAAACAACTGCTGCAAATCGTGTGGAAGAAGGTAACAGGTAAATGTACAGAATACATACAGATCTAATGGACATTTTCAGCTGGAAGGGATCTCAAAGTTTCGTATCTTCTTTTTATAGATGAAGAAATGGCAGATCACATAGTAATTCCCTAGTCTGTGTAACTGGGACTGAAATTCAAGGCCTCAGTCACACATACAGATTTATTTCCTGCTCCGGTTAACTGTAAGCCCTCTTCTACCCTCTTTGGGGTTATAAACACTATTGGCATTTAAGAGTGATTAAGATTGTCTCTTTTTGTATATGATCAGTCTGTTATTACTGCAGAAAATTCTCTGCTAATTACATGTGTCCACTATAATGGTAATTGTTATTTTGATACAATGATTATTTTTGTATTATCACTTAATTGTTTTAAAAAGAGAGTGCATATGATTTTTTCAAGACATATTGTTTAATACAATATTTGAAGGCAACTTTCTGTTATTCAAATAAACCATTAAGAATGTAGGCTATCAGAGCTATCAGACAAGAGAAGGAAATCTAAGAAATTTGAATAGGAAAAGAGGAAGTTGAACTGTTTGCCGATAATATGATCTTATACCTAGAAGACCCAAAAAGTTCTATCAGAAGACTTTTAGAGCTTATAAATGAATTTAACAAAGTGGAAGTTTACAAGATCAACACTCATTAATCCATAGCTTTCCTATACTCTAACAGCAATTCAGCCACAGAAGATATTAGGAAATCCATCCCATTTCCAATAAGTTCAAAAAGAATAAAATACTTGAGCATCAATCTAACAAAGGAAATAAGAGATCTCTATAATGAAAAATATAAAACTTTGAAAAAGGAAATTGAAGAAGGCCTCAGAAGATGGGAAAATGTTCCATATTCTTAGTTAGGCAGAATCAACGTAATTAAAATGGCCATTCTGCCAAAAACCCTGTATAGATTCAATGCAGTCCCCATCAAGGTACCAGTGCCATTCTTCATGAATATAGAAAAAGCAATTCTCAAATTAATTGGAATAGCAAGAAACCCAGAATAGCCAAAATATTACTAAGCAAGAAAGATGAAACAAAAGGTGTTCAAATACCTGACTTGAAATTGTACTATTGGGCTATATTAGCAAAAGTAGATCGGTATTGGTGTCAAAACAGACATGAAAACTAGTGGAATAGATTAGCAGATCCTGAGACAAACCCACAAGTCTATATTCAACAAAGGTGGCAAAAATATAGTCTGGAAGAAAGACAACCTGTTCAGCAAATTGTGCTGGACAAACTGGACAGCTATATGCAGACAATTGAAATTAGATCCTTATCTCTCACCCTGCATGCAAATCAAAGTGAAATGGATCAAATAGGAATCAAACCAGGAACTATACAACTATTAGAAGAAAAAATGGTGTAGGCATCATCTTCCTTAGCAAGACACCCACTGCACAGGGATTAAAGTCAAGAATCAATGAGTGGATGCCAGTAAGCTGAAAAGCTTCCGAACAGCTAAAGAATTAGTCAAGAGTGTCAAGAAAGAACCTATAGATGGGAGAAAGTCATTGCCTGTTACGCCTCTGACAGGGGACTAATATACAGAATATAAAAAGAACTCAAAAATTCAACACCGAAAGCATAAATAATCCAGTCAATAAATGGGCTAGGAAACTAAACAGAAACTTCTCAACAAAGGAAGTTCACAAAGCCAATAAATACATGAGAAAATGCTCTACATAACTAGCAATCAGAGAAATGCAAATAAAAAACACTCTGAAATTCCACTTTCCTCCAGTCAGAATGGCAAAAATGAAGACACAAATGATAACATGCTGGAAGGGTAGCAGGGAGAAAGGAACACTAACATACTGTTATTAGGACTGCAACAGTGTATAGCCACTTTGGAAAGCAGTGTGGAGACTCCTCAAGAAACTAGGATGGAACCAGTTATCCAAGTCCTGGGTATTTTCTCAGAAGAGGTAGAATTGGCATACTATAGAGAAACAGCTCTATCATTGTGTATAGCAGCTCAATTTTACAATAGTTAAACTATGGAACCAATCCAGATGCCCCTCACTGGATGAATGGATCCCAAAACTGTGGTATATATATATTTACAATGGAGTTTTACTCTGCTATTTGAAAGAATGATATTGTGACTTTTGCTGCTAAATGGATGAAAATGGAAAAAATCATCCTGAGTGAAATATCCCAAACACAGAGTTAAGGGTCGAATGTTTTGTCTCATATGTGGAAGCTAGAATAAAACTTAAGATACAATGAAAGTTAGCTAAATTTAATTAATAAACCCACCAAAGTTGAATTTTCACATAAGCTGGGGAAAACATAAGTATAAAGGTCACAAGAGAAGTGAGGGAAGGAAAATGGGATTTATCAAAATGGCTGGATGTGCTGGAGTCCCATGAGAAACCAAACTATACACCGGAAGGTGTATAAACCCAGAATTTTCTATAATTAATATACATGTACGTGTTCATTTCTATCTTTGCCAATATCTATCTGTGCATGAATATGTAACAATGATTTCCTCTAATATGTAAGACTATGTTAAACCAATAAAAAACAGATATGTAAGACTATGTTAAACCAATAAAAAAAGAAGAATGTAGGCTATTTAGTAAAAATATAATGTGAGGGGCTGGAGCTGTGGCTCAGTGGTTAAAGCATTTGCCTGGTGTGCTCAAGAACATGAGTTCAAACCACAGCACCACATATACAACTAAATGTCAGAAAAACAAAGGGCAGATGGAAAATAAAGAAAAATTGATTCTCTCTCTCTCTCACTGTTCCTCTCTCTAAAATATATATCTATATTATATAATGATGTATCTGTAAATATTATATAATGTGAGCCACATAGGTGACTTCAAATTTTTCAGTAGTCACATTTATAAAGATAAAAAGTAATTTAGATGTAACATTAATAATATGTTTAATCCAGGTATCCAAACTGTTATATTTTTCTTTTTGGTACTAATTCTTAAAATTTCACCGTGTAATTTATATCTACAGCATACCTCAATTCAGACTCCTCACATTTAAAGTCTCAATAGCCACAAGGGACTATTTGCTATTACGTTAGACATCACAGATGTAAAGCTTTCTGCTTATATCTCAGTGGTGCCACATTCTAGCAGTGTGATTTAAAAGTTTTGCTAATGTTCTATTTCTTCTTCTATAAAATGAGAGAAATAGCATTTTTATTTCATCCCATTGGCACGAGGATGAAAGACATTGTTTAGGTAAAACACTCTTCATACTACACAGAATAGAGTAAGCTCTCAATAAATGCTGTTTTTTGTTATTGTATTGCTAAGGGAGGGCTAATGATACAACTCAATTTATTGTGAGGAGGTTTAAAATATTTTTACAAACAGAGGGAAACATAGCTTGATTCTTTGATTAAAGAACATGGGACCTCACACTCCATCTTTCAGATGATATTTACAGTTGTAAGGGAATTTGGAGAAAAAGATGATTGGATGGTGCCAATGGAAATCTACATATTGCTTAGGTTAGAGTATACCTCTTATCTTGATTGGTTTGCTATAACAAAATATCAAATTCAGTGGCTCATAAACAGCAGAAACATTTCACTAGAGGCTGGAAGTCTGTAGAATGTATGATTGGGTCTTGGTGAGGAAAGAGAGCTCTTTGGGATCCTTATTATAAAGGCACTAATCCCATTCATGAGGTCTCCACTCTCACTACCAAATCACTTCTGGAAGGCCCCCTCATCCAAATACCATCACACTAGGATTAGAGCTTCAACATACCAGTTTGGAGAAACAAATATTTAGTCCATTGAAATTCACTTCCAGCTTATCTGAATGTAGATTTTCATTACCTTTAAGCTATTTAACAATTCTGCAAATTGTAGATAACTGATAGTGTTGCAAAATAGTTCTTGTTCTTAGACATGCAAATAAATTCTGTCTGGTAGTGATTAATTTTTTTTTCTAACGTCTTCTCCCATGGAAAAAAAGCACATTTTGCATCCATCTGTAAATTAATTTCAGCATATCTTTACTAAGAAAAGTTTATTCTACATAAATTTGTGTTTGTTTGGCTTCTCTTTTAAACTAATTTTAATATCTATCTGATTCATAAACACTTAAGATAAAATATATCTCTACGATTACCCCTTTTGTACAGTTATCATTTAAATATTATCAGATTTTTAAAATCATAAACTTGATAAACATTCAATATACTTTAAACAGTTAGGAATTATCCATTTTTCTTTTTTTGATTTTGGTTATGAATACGTAGATGTGTTTAGAATCTTTTCTGTGTCATCTTCCAAGATTTGGAGACACAAATAACATATTTTTTTTCAAAACATCAGAGAACAGGGAGAGAAGTAAATAATTATAAAAGGAAGTGTCCCAATGCTGGTACATACGAATTGATGGAAATTATTAGCTGGGAAAAGTAATGGGGAGAGGGATTGAGGAAGTTGCTTCATTCAAGGTTGAAATCATTGAGCTAGCTTTGAAAATTGAAGGGAAATTAGGGTGGAAAATGAGAGAAAGGTCATTTTGGGCACATACTGGGGTATATGTGAAGCTTGCATTTCCTTGCTAGCCTTGAATTTATATCTGAATCGTTTAATTAAGGAATGCCTCTGTAAGACTTTCTTGCTTTTATAGTCTAAATGTATAAATCTGACAAGTGCATACAACCTTTTACTGCAATTCAAAACTATTAGGGCTATTTCCTGTGACTTGTATCAAGCCAAATAAACACACTCTGTTCAAGTGGAAACTTGTTATGCTGCCTTTCTCTGCCTTTGAGCGTAATCAAAGCTAGGTCCTTGAAGCATGAGTGTCTCACCTGTGTTTCCTAATGGCTCATTTGTTTTGTTTATCCTGATTTTGGGGGAAATCAGAGGTAGTGAGACATTTGCATTACCAGTAAATCACTTTCAAATTGGGTTTGTTTAGATTAGCAACTTGAATTTGAACAGGACCATCTGGTCATTGCTGTTAGAAATATATATTTAAAGAGTCATGTTTTTACATGGGATATATACATATTACAGACTCTTGTACACATTTTATGATGTTCTTCATTCTAGGTTCTCATGATATTAGGTCTACAGGACAACACATTTGTATTTCTTATTGTTAGGTTAGTCATTCTGCTCAGATTCTTGATTCAATCTCTGATATGCTGTGGGGGGCATTATCTTCTAATTAATTACTCAATCAGGAAATCCAAGATGTTACTGTAATTTTTTTTCTCCCTTATTCAATTAGCTACCAAGTTCTGTAGATTCCAACATTGATCATTTTCCAGATAGTCCTCTTTTCATTCCCAAAGGCTATGACCCAGTTTCTCCCTTCAGCATTATTTACTACATTTTAATTTATTAATGATTCCCCTATGTTTAGGCTTTTCCTTCTCCCATATCCATGCAAACTTGTGCATTCCAATTAATTTTATTTAATGGCTCATGTAGAAAATAAATTTATAAAGCACATTGTGATAAATAGATAAGGTGCTCATATTTGCAGGTTACTGGTCTAGTAGACTTCATCCATTCTGGGGATTGAGAAGAATACATATTTCAAAACACTTATAAACCTTGCAGACAAAACAGCATACTATTATATACTGATTGGGAATCTTTTCCATAAACTAACACCTAGTTAATTATTTTATTACCTTTCTACTGTGTTCATTGTAAAGTCCTACATGAATTCCCATTGCTAGTAGAATGAAGTTCAGAGTTGTTTCAGATGCAAACAAACCCATCATGTTTTCCAATATTATTTTCATTTCTCTCCTAAGTAATGTCTCTAGAGAAGGGTCTGAGGAGTTCCTGGAGAGAAGGGGAGTTTCTTGGGGTTTTTTTTTTTTAAAGAGAGAAGGACAGTGAGAGAGAGAGAGAGAGAGAGAGAGACAGAATCAATTTTTTTTGAGTTTTTCACATAGCCTCTGTCACTCTGACACTTAGCTGTGTACGTGGGTGCTGGGGTTTGAACCCATGTACTCGTGCATGCCAGGCAAGCGCTGTAACTGCTGGGCCACGGCTCCAGCCCCAGAGAAGGGGAGTTCTACTCAGAACCAGTGGGGTCCTTGGCTTATGTGATAGAAAAGAATTTCATTTCAAAAATGGATGCCTATCTAAAGACTTATTTGGGGAAGTAGATACACATTCAAGGAAGGATGTGGGTAAAAGAGAAGACACCTTCTGGGGTAAAATCAAGGTATATAAACTTTCAAAGGAGAACTTGGGCCATCTTGAGAGTGAAAGATGCATTTTAGTGGTTCCTGGATCTTCTTTTAAAGGAAATTTAGTGGTGAGCATGGGAAAATATGTAGGAATGATGTCAGTCTTATGATCTCAAGGTAGTTCATGGTAATCTGGTCATTCTTAAAATCCTCAGGCTGACATGATCTTCAGTTTTTGATGAATAGATAATACTAAGTTATAGATTTCTCAAAATGTAGTATTTTTCTTTGCTAAATTTATTTGTTCGGGAGGTAATTAAAAGTGCATGGGGAGGGAGTAGGGGGATTATCAACCCAGTGGGGAACCTTTGACTTCCATGAGAAGCCCAACTAACATGGGCATAAAGTAGGGGAAACATGGGATCAGGGAGAACTCAAATGGGGAAGATCATGAATGAGCATCAGCCTTGGCTTACTCTGTCAATATCCATGTGTTCGTGAATGTGTAACAAGGATTCCCTCCAATATGTAAGATTATGCTGAAAGGATTAAAAAAAAGTGCATGGGTAGATTTAGAGGTTTCTCAGGAATGTGGGAGTAACAGGCCTGGAAAAGTATGTGGAACTTCTAATTAAAATTTTATTTCTTTCTTCCTTTATGTCACCTTTTACTTATTTTTATTTCTTCTACCTCACTTCATTCTAGTGTTTTTTCCATAAACATTTATCATTTTTTCTTGCCATAAATACTTTCTGTACTTTTGAATACATGTCTGAATTCACTAGGTCTTGGCATCAGAAAAGGATTTAAGACAATATCTCTACAATCTAAAATTGAAAACCTATGAACTCCAAAACAGACACAAGAGTTCCAAATGCCAAGTCATTCAGGTAAGAAAAATGAACTGGTTGGGAATAAAAAGAAATGGAAGAGAAAAATATAGCTATTAAAGATATGAAAATTCATGTAGGAACAATTAAATAAAATATAACAAGCATAACTAATAATTATTTATTGAATGTTTACAATGTAAGAGTGTGTATTCTCAATTACACATATTAACTGAATTAATCTTTCTTAGATAAAAACTACTATTATTGACATCATGCAGATTAAAAAACATGAAGTTCAGAGATTAAAACCTGGTGAAAACAAACCATGGATCACAGAAAATAGTCATTGTCACCAGGGTCCTAGGCCAGAGAGAGTCCCAAAAGACCATGCCTAGCCACTGACCCCAAAAATCAAATGGGAAAAGTGATAATGAAATAGTAATTTGTTCACTAAAGCTATAGAGTGAAGCAGGGGGACTAGCATCCTTGGCCCTGTTCTCAGGTGATACTGACAAGAGCTTCAGGTTTAAATAGTGGAAGGAAAAAAACATGGGCACAAGAAGTATGCATAGTTAAGCAGTCCTGGTCAAACTGCTGTCTGGCTGATTATTATCTCAGGACTAGTTGTATAAGGCCCTGAGAGCTCCTTGGAAGTCATTATTGCTTGAAGGGGCAATTTGGTTCCTATTATGAGAGGATTGCCTCTGCTCTGGTGATGGAGGGGCAGCCTCAGGTCCTGTCATGGGGTAATTGCTCCCACTTGGGAGTACAATCTCCTGGGGTGATCTGCCCACAAGGCTCACTTTTTTCTGAGATCTAAGGTAACTGTAGAAGAGAATGACTCAGAAGATGACAAGCCAGATAGGATGGAATTAGTTTAAGGCAATGATTGGACTTATAGGAGCCACTCTGGGGGTCTGAATTGGACATTGTAAAAATTGTAGCTTGAGCCAGATATAGGAGTGCACACCTGAGGCAGGAGGATCACATGTTGAAGACCAGCCTCTGCAACTTAGTAAAAGTCTATCTCAAAATAAATAGTAAAAGGATGGGGATGTAGCTCAGTGATACAGTACCCCAGGTATACAGTAATCTCTTAAAAAAGGTTGGAATGTGAATATTTATGCATTATGTTGACCCTGTAGATTTTGAAAATACCATAGTTACTCTCGGTGTCTTAATCTTTGAAGGGAGGGGATTATCAGCTTTAAAGGAATAGTTTTTAAATGAGTAACATGTTTATATGTAGAGTAGAAATCCGATACAAACTTTAATATAGAAAGGAGAAAGATACCAAATGAAGGTTGAGATGCCCAGCTTTTATCCTGATTTTAGCTATCTATCTGAAACCTACATATTCAATTAATGAGTTAGTGCTGTTAGCTAAGGAGCCGCTAAGTCCCTGTAATATGATAAAAAAACAAAGCATTTGTAACAAATGTAAGATAACAGAAAATATTAATTAATTGATTAAATTTACCCTTTCTTATAAGATGACAATTTGGTTAACCTATCATAATTTTGTGGATATTGATAAGAGAGAGATTTCTGGTTCATACATAAAAGAACTATGTACAGTCTTGCAAGCAGCATGGCTTTCATATATATGTAATCATCAGTTCTAAAGGGGAGGAAAGTTTTCATTTCTACCCTTCAAGCTCCTGTGGCTGGGGCTGACAAATCAAACTGAAAAACGAGATTAATGACAGAAAAATTTTATTATGTACGTGTGTGCATGGGAGTTCACAAATGAAACTGAAGGAAAAGTCCAGAATTACGGAACCTAATCCTTATGCCATTAGAAGAATATGTTAGAGTACTCAAAAGTGCATGGGGGTGGCCCATGTAGAAATTGTGCTTGCTTTGGATTTGCATCACATTGGAGGAATCCTGAACTTAAGTATCCTTAGTTTCTTGAAATAGATTAAAATCTTATAAAGGAGCAAATTCTACCTCATAGTTGCACTAGAGGGTGCCAATATCTTTATTATACTAAGCCAGAAAACTTACCTCTTTCTCCAGGGGCAGACACGATTTCTGTCACCCAAGGCTGCTTGCTGTTTGAATAAACTTGAAAATGGTCAGAACAGAAGAAAAATTCATGTTTCCGCTCACAATACATGCAGAAATGTGAGAGATCCTTAGAGTTCTGTCATCCGGAAGTGAGAAAATGATAAATTATGGGTGATAAAAAGCTATACAATATATTCAATAGTATTTTCAAAAGAGAAATAACACATGAGATAGGAAAATATACAGAGATATGATAAAAGAAAACTCTCTTGGCAGAGCATAAGGATACATTCCTTTAACTTAAGCAACTCAGAAATCTGAGGCAAGAAGATCTCACGGCTAGCCTTAGCAACTTAATGAGACCCTGTCGTGGTTTGAATGTGATGTGTCTACCAAATACTCATGTGTGACAATTTAGGAAGGCTGAGGTGAAATGATTGGGTGAGTCTTAACCCAATCAGTGAGTTAATCCCCTGATAGGGATTAATTAGTAACTGTATGGTAGTAGGGTGTGGCTGGAGGAGTGGAGCATTTGGGGGCATGTCTTTGGGGGCATATATATTTTAGTGTATATATTTTGTATGTGGTATAGAGTCTCTCTCTGCTTTCTAGAGCCATGTGTTGAGCTGTTTCCCTCCACCACAGTCTTCTGCCATGATGTTCAGCCTCACCTCCAGCTCCAGGGATTGGAGCTGGCCTTCTATGGACTAAGACCTCTGAAGTTGTGATCTCCTAAACAAACTTTTCTTCCTAAAATTTTTCCTGTCAGGTCCTTGAGTAATAGCAATGAAAAAGCTAACTAAAACACTGTCTCAAAATGAAATAAAAAGACCTAGGGGTGTGACTCAGAGTTAGAAGGCCTCTACTAAAAAACAGTAACCATATAATGACGAATGAATAAAATAAAATAAATAGCTATCTTTAAAAAAAATTGCAGACTCAAAATTAAGATGCAAAGGTATAACACTCATGGGAAAATCAGATAGTAATTGCTAAACACCAAGCTAAATTCCAATTATTTACTGGGTCTCTAGGCAAGAAAGCAGGGTGCGATTAGGGAGAAAAATTAAATTAGCTTCTACTATATCACAGAAACATCACAAAAACACAAGTTAATAGAGTGATGTATGCAAATATCTGAATAAAACATTAAAATATGTGACCTAAATATTTACAGCCTGCAATTAAATGCATATATAATGAATATACATGTATATATATATTTTTTTCAAACCCATAGTACCCCTTGAGTTTTTACAAAAGAGAAATTCTGAAGTCTACTTAATTAAGTCCATCTCATCAACTGATGGATCAAAATAATGGGCATTGTGATATTATATGCTTCTTGTTGTGATGAAATATGAAGAACCCAGGATAACTAACAGGCTAGAGAGGTGGTTGAGCAGTAGAGCTCTTGCCTGGCATGTACGAGGACCTGGTGTTCAGTCCCTAGTACTGCACAGGGAGGAAAAACATAGTGGAGGAAAAACAAAAAACAGAAGAAAAATTTGAAAAATTATCTCTATTTCTCTCCTTTAAAAAAAGATCACTTACAAAATATTCTTATAAAATATTTAAATCATACAGAGTTGCTGGAAATAAATAATTAGTACAGGAATAGAAGAGCGATTCAAATGACACTCTGAAGAAGTCACTGGAAAGGCCGAATTCTACCTGACGCCTGGCCTGGATTTGTAATCTTATATACACACAGTAGATTAGCTGAATGAAAAGGATAATTTTCCAGGAAATGAGAAAGCACTTAAGTTTCATTATTTGTTCACAGAAAAGAACTGAATAAAATTTATTTATAAACCATAAGTAAATTCAGTAACAAAGTCAAGAACAAAAATAACATACAAAAATTAACAGTTTTTCTGTCTACAAACAACCTGCTAGAAAATATAATGGAGGAATATATGCTGTTTAAACAGAACCAAGCACAAATAAGAAGGAATTTAATAAGAAATGTATGGAACCTGCATTAGAACTTTATATATAATCTTACTGAGTAGAGGTATTGAATATATGGAAAAAATATTTCTTGTGTTTAGATAAGAGAATTCCACATTCTTTCTCAATTAAACCTGTGAATTCAATATTATCTTACATGAAAAGAGGAATGAGGGGAGATTCTCACATTTTACTTTAGATTCTTCTGTTTTGGCTTGAATTTCTACAGGATAAATGAATCACTACTATAATTCCAGATAGAGAACAGAAAGTAAAACAAGCCAACAGAATCTTGAAGGACCTTTTAGGTGTTAACACATGTCATGCTAATAGCTAGCACTTATACGGTATTTGCCAGTTGAAATTCTGCTCTAAGTACCTCAAATGGATGTATTTTTCTTTAACACAGCGGCATTGCCAATTCTTAGAAAATCACAATATATAAGAATGACTATTATATGCAAATTTTATAGCAGTTGTATCCCTATCATTTTTTTAAAATAAAAGTGTTGGACAGAACCTCCTTCCTAAATATACTCACAGATTGTCATTGTGTTAAAAATTGCATGATTTCAGGTTAATTTTCTTGAGTTTTAATGGCTTTTGTTTTAGATACTTTTATGAAAAATAAACAGGAAGCATTATTAAGTAATGTCAATGGGAAGCTAAGGTCAGTTAATGTCTAGGAGACATTATGTATGTAAGAAACTATGGGGCAGTTTATGGGAAGATGCTCTGCTGACTGTGGGAATGGAGGATGTGGAGGGAAGTTTGGTAGTGAGATGTGAAGAATAAAAAAAAGTCACTAATTCAGGGTTGCTATTGTAGCATGTTGTTTTTATAGATAATTAGAAAGAAACATTTAATTTGAAACTGACATGTCAAAATACATTGAGGAGATTGGTTGGAAGTGGTTTCTAAATTTTTCTCAGAATTCACTTTGACACGTGGAAGTAGGAACTATGGACTGGGAGGTGATATTAAGAATCAGTTTCTAATCCTTAGTCCATCTTTGAGGACCCTTCTTAATCCATTATGTGGATGTACTCTGCATTTATTTTGAATCCTGAGAATTTACCTAAGAAATAATTTTTCAAATGAATAAAACTAAAACCTAGTTCATTTCCTGCACAGAGCTCAGTTATAACAATAATTTTAGCAATCAAGAAATCATTTAATATTAGAGATGATCATTTGATTTATGGGTCATTTTCTATATTCTATTTTCATATTTCTAGTTGAGAAAAAAAGTTGATATTTTTTGCAATCATACTATCATGCCAAATTTCAACTTTAATTGACTGCAACTGGAAATATTTCCCTTTATCCTCTCTTTCTTGTCACTGATTTTATTGGGACCCTTTGAAATGAGTAAGCAACCTATTTTAGGGGAATGCTAAAAGATTCAAGAACTCATTTATGTGGTACCAGTTGAATTCCATGGTCTAGAGACCATTGGAGAATTAAAATAATACTTAACAGTTAAGTTGGAATCTGGGTGTCTTGTTCTCTTTTCTTGTGATCTTGACAATATTATAATATTGTGATGTGCTCTTTCAAATATGGTGCTATTTTTTGGACTCTTTTCTGGTATGACATTTTGGATAATACACTTGATTTCTTTCAGTTATCGAAGGCAGTTGAATACACTGTGTAACAAGCTGATAATTGTGATATAAATGTGTAGTGTCATGACTTTACCTGTATTAAATATATGAATTTTGCATAGAGGATCCAGATCTTTATTAAACTGGCTATATTTATATATTAGTAAAAAGATAAATTTTAATATTAATAGCAAAAATAATTTGCTGATCAGGATTTATTAAATAAAGCATTTTTCTAAACTTAAAAGAAAAAACTAATTTTATTTTTAAAGACAGACAGAGATAGTGAAAGAGAAAGAGAACAAATTCCATTCAGTTTTTCATACGGCTTTCATTGCTCAGACACTTTGTTGTATATGTTCGTTTGATGTTGGGATTTGAACCCAAATCTCTGTACATGCCATACAAGCACCGTAACTGCCAAACTACCATTCAAGCCCCAGAAAAAACTAAAAAGTAACATATTTTGAGCATTTTCTTTATGTTGGGTGCTTTCAGATGTTATTGTTTCTAGTAAGTATTTAAAACAGTATTGGTTAAATTTTGATGAATGAAGTAATGGTTAAATTTGTCTTTAAATTAAGGAGTTCTTATGGTTTGAAATGCTTACCTTCTCTCTAACATGACATAAATATCCTAGCTTCTCTGTTAAGTAAATCTAGGGGCTTAGTATATATACTCTGCATGTATTTTCTTGTATAGTTTGCCAGAGCTGCCAATAAACCTTAAATCTAAAGCCTCACCAGTATGTATGAATTTATCTTATGTATGTGAAGAATTCATTTCTTTTTGATGTTTAAAAATGGTCTTCTAAATTGCAGACTTAGCTAAGAAGCCGTAAACACAGCAAAATGTTCTTGTGCTTTAATGCTTAAGAAGTCTTGCACACAGGAATAATTCCTTTTCTTCTAAGCAACCTTTTGTTTCTGTTGAACCTACTTATTGAGATCTATTCTCCTGTATTTAAGACCCTATTTATGTGAGCCCTGCCCATTTATAATAGTCACTCACTTTTGGATATTTTTATCCAACAAAATCAAACTCTTACATTGGCCATGCTCACAAAGTCAAAGGCTAAAGCTGTTCACCCAGATGAACCCGATAAAAGCCATGTGGTCTAAAGTGTAAACCAACTGAGAAATGTAATGTAATGCACTTAAACAACTGTGTTCAAAAACTTTCATGCTCTTACTTACTAAAGCATATATCCTAAAGCCTAGATACATTCATCAGTTTCCATAGATGTTAGTATGTTTTGCATGTACCAGTGCTTATTTAAGATTAGCAGATTTCCTGCCCACCAAAATTAGATATTGAAAAAAATATTTTCTTTTTCTTTCTTTCTTTTTTTTTTTTTTTTGGTGGTGCTGGTGATAAAACCCAGGACCTCACGCATGCTAGGCCAGTGCTTTAAATACTGAGTACATCGCAAAGGCAGATATTGAAACTTTTCATTCCCATGATATTTATATAATTAAATAATGATAGGACATATGAAAACAACTTTATTATTGCAAAGAATTGGGTTAGAAGACCTGATTTAATTCTTTCGTTTTCTCATACTTTACCACTGTAGATTGACGCAAAAGGGAAATGGACCTTTGTTTGTAAGCCTGAGAACAGAAACCATAGTCTATCTTCTCCATAAATGAGAACTGACAAGGAGGTACCCAGAAGTGGCTGAGACCTTCAAGCCCAATCAGATAAGTCATTCCTCCTTTCCCAAGGACAACAGAATGCAGATCAAGGATTGGTCAAGACTGCTATTCCAGAGATACCTCCACCAAGCAACAGGAGGACTGTAGTTCCATCCTAACACATGCCATTATTTTGAACCAAAACATTTTATAAAGGAAGTATTATTCCTGTGCTCTTTTACCAATGACTGGTCATCTGTTAGAGGAGAAATTATTTATTTGCATTACCATGTGATCAAGGTAAGACCCATGGTATTTGGTAAGACTTGAGATGTCTAGGCGACTAGCCTTTGCTTTGCTTTATAATCTTTAGTAACTTTAGTTAGGTATGTAATATTAATGTGAAAGCTTTAATTTAGAAATCAAATGATCTTAACCACCAACCTCATAGGTCATTTAATCCTCCCTCTTTCCACAGTCTAATTTCTCATATCTAAACTATTATGTGTCCTCTACTTATCAGCTATTTATTTTCAGAATTCAATTAAGTAACATGTATTAAAGAGCATTTTAAACAATAAAGGATTCAGTTCAAATTAGCAGGGCAATGTTACATATTTGACCCTTAATAATTATTTGATCATGATGTATAAGACTGGATAAATACAAAAATTAAGTTCCATTACTAATAATACTCAAAATTTTTGTGACAAATTATACTTGTAAGACAATATTTTTTTAAAAAGGAAAGCATTATTAATTCTTTGATGACAGTCTTTCTTATATACATTACATAAATTAGATTGCATAAACTTCTTTGAATTTTGCTTTTCCTACTTAATATATTGTAGAAAGCCCTCTAAGTCAATTGATATAAATCTAACACATTTGAAAAAAATTTTGTAGGTATTATGTGGGTGTGTGAACTAAAGTTTACTCTGTTATTTCCCACTCAATTGGTGGGAAATAATATTTAATTTTTTAAAAAACATAATAATTATATATTAAACTTTATTCATGTGTATGCTTATATGTGTTCTTCCCATGTATAGATTCTTAGATTGGAAGTAACTATGACAAAGGATAAATGTCTTTTAAACTTTGTTAGATAATGCCATGCTGTTTTCTTCAATAGGATTGTAACAATTTCCTGCTCAAAGCTTTGTTTTCATGGCTTTTGCCAGTGGTAAAGTTGACAATCAATTTTTTTCATGTTTAAGGCATACTTAAGTTGCTTCCTTGGAAATTTCCAATTCATACTATCTACAAATTTATCCCTATTTGTTGTCTTTTCTCCCATTGATTTGTAAAAATTCTTTCTATAGGTATTAATATTTTTTGAAAATATTTTTTATAATTTATTTTCATTTTTATTACAGGTGTGATGTTTTCTTTTGAATTTTTTGTACTTTTTACATTAAAGTATTTCAAAATTCCATTGCAGTTTCTCAGCATATTTTCCTAGATTTTTAATCTGAAAGTATCTTTTTACTTGTTTTCCCATCTTTCTTGCACCCATGCCACTCAGGCTTTTATCCCCATCGGGTGTGGGTGTCAGAAGCCTTCAGTGCAGTGGATCACTCCCTCACTTTGCAAACAATTGGTTTGGCTTCCAGGATCTTTTCTTGCTTGTAGGCTCCCTGGTTGAGCTCCCCTTTTTCATTCTTTTCTCTGAAATTAGTCTTCCATGGAACAACTAGAATTGTGTCTAGTGAACAGAAACCATCCCTAACACAACTCAAAAACCCCCTGGTGGTTTCCCTTTCCTTTAGTATACAGCCCTGTCCCATGCTTTGTCTTATGAATGCTGTCAAGCTGGGCCCTGCCTCCTCCACTCTTAGATGCTTCTGGCTGTGGCTTCACTCCTCGCTGCCCTCCTTGTGTTCTGCAGACCTGTCAGGCAACCGGTTCTCAGAACTTTGCTTTTGCTTTTTCCTCTGCTTGAAATGCTCTTTCTCCTGATGCTACATTTGGGCCTCTGTTTAGGTGTTACCTCCTCACAAAGACCTTCCTTGAGTATCCTATTTCAGTCACTCGATACCTGACATTGTATACTGTACTTTACTGTTTTGGAGTTTGGCACTCTAGGTTCAAGTTTCATGGGACAGACAGAGTCTACAGTTTTATCACTATATCCCCAGGTCCTAGAGAAGTCACAGTAGGTCCTCAATAAATATTAAATGAGTGAAGAGCTGAATAAATAGTGTACCTAAAATTTTTAAGCATGTATAACACACATTTATAATGTTTCTATAAATGTTAAAATCTAATTCTCAACTTTCTGTTATGTTTCACTGGTCAATTTGTTTATTTTTATTCCAATACCACTGACTCATTTATTTCTACATCACGTTTGAACTATCTATAACTCAACTGTGGTAAATCTTTCCCAGATTGAGATCATGATAAATTCCCACAGCTTAGAACAAAATTGGTGTTTTCATTTGTTTAGATTGTTTTTTGAGACTTAAAAAAGAAGTTTTATTTTCATGTTTATGGGCCTACATATTTATTTACTTATTTGTCAATATTACAATCCCTAAGCAACACTTATTTTTTTTTTTTACATCATTTCTGTGAGGTGGTTCAGAATACCTCTGGTTTATGGATAAAGAAAGTAGTGCCAGGAAACAGCAGATCTCTGTCATGTCTGTGGGTCTTTCAGCTGTTGTTAGAGTTGAACTTCTCCAGGGAGGTCTTTCAAGTTTGTCTCTTCCATTCACATCTGGCTTCTCCTGAATGTACAAACTTCTCTCTCATCCTAGAAGCTCTTTTTTCTATACTTGTCTGGTTAATATCCTGAAGATCTTTACTCTGTTGTCACTGCCTCTGGGAAATTTGTCCCTTGTCTTTAACAAAATCGGCTTTTATTATTATACGTGACCTTAGCTCTGGTACCTCTTTCTTAACACTCCTCAGAGCTGTAGTTTTTAGCTTTTCTGAGTATTTTTTAAGTGTTACCACCTGACTAATAAATTTACAAGTGGTGGGGACATGTCTGGTTTTTATCCAGTATTCTACCTGTAGTACCCACCATAGAGACTGGCTCTTTATATATGTTTAATTCATATTCATTGTTCAAAGGATTGGGTGCTAAACATTTGATAAATTCCATTAAAATGTATCATAGAAACCATGCTGGAAAAATTTCTTTTTTTGTAGATTGATATCTTCTTGTTTGGCATCCTCAAAACTATTCTGTCCCCTCAATAGCATCTATGAATAAAGAATCAGATGGATTACAACTGCATAGTAATTTCAGAAAATATAAACCCCAAACTACTTAACATCATGTAAATTCTTACCTGATGCTACCTAACAGGAAACCAGTGCTGCTCAAAAACAGTGCTGATGAGATTTTTTTAAAAAGAGAGAAGGACAGAGAAAGAGAGAGAGAGAGAATCAATTTTTATTTAGTTTTTCACGTGGCTTTTGTTGCTCTGACGCTTAGTTGTGTACACGGGTGCTGGGGTTTGAACCCTTGTACTCACACATACTGGGTAAGCACCATAACTGCCAAGTCACTGCTCCAGCCCCACTGACAAGATTTTCAGAGTGACAAATTTAGGATTACTTTTCAGTGCTTCAGGAAATTATTAGCAATGCATACTTTATGGATTGGCTTGACCCAGAAAACATTAAATTTGTTATTCTTTTTTGTTTCCTACTTGAAAAGTTGTAATAATTTAATGAATAATCAGATCATATGGTGTATAAATATCAGCTCATTTAGAAGTCTACTAATAACTTGTTATTTATTTAGAGGGCATGGTTAATACTATGCTAATTTTAAAGAAATGAGGCCTTCTAGATCACTTTGGTATGATCTTTAAACATTGTTTACCTGTACAATTATTTATTCAACTAATCATTAGCTAGCAAAATTTCTGAGTTGCTGCAAGATCTGCCTGTCTTTTCAAATCTGTTTGTGTTGTTCATCTGCATTTTCGCTTCAAGAACAGAGCTCTTAGTGATATTATATAATGTGTTTCTGGAATAGCTGTCTAATGGAAATTGACTTTGGAGAAATGCTTAGGTTTATTTCTCTCAAACCTCTATATTTTAATAGTATCACATTGAAATAGAGTTTTAGCATTATAGAGCACTTTGGGAAGTATCTTTAAAATGGTTAATGTTGGTGCCTGTCAAATGAATGTGTGTTGGCATTGCCATAGCAAACATCTATCTTAGGCAATGCAGGAGATTTGAAGCTATTGAATTGTTATGTTCCATTTTTATTTCAAAAATTTTAATGGTTTTTGTTTCCAAGTAACTACAAATGTCTTGTCATCAGTGAGAATGTGAGCTCTGCATTTTCTATATATCCATTTTTCCAATAAAGGAGAGCAACTTACAACACTATATATTTTGAATATAAGTAGCTATAAAAGTTCACGCAAGAGATTATGACTAAAAAGGAATGAATCACTTTTGCCATAATGAAATTTAAAATTCTGGCCATATGAAAAAAGTTTTTTTTTAAACTGGAAGGAAAGAAAAGACAATATTTAACATACAGTGTGCGCTGACTACATTTTAGGAACTCTGCTAAACATTCTATTAAAGATTTTACATGTTAGGAACTATTTTACTAATAGGAACACAAAATTGTCAGAATAGGGCAAATAAGACAAAAATAATTTTCAGGCTGAAAACTTTTTTGAAAAGCATCTTCAAGAATATTTGTTTTTTAAATATTGTTTTAATATAAGGGATTTTATTATTTTCCCAAACCTATCCAAAGAATCCAGACATATACTGAAAAATACATCTCTTGTATTTAGCCAATTTAATTAGAAGAATATAATTTCTCCTTGTTGATTGCTAGGCATAATGATTATTAGTTTATATTTAAAAACCAGAATATATTATTTAATAATATGCTTACACTAATCTTAAGAATGTGTATTTGACCCTTAGAATGTTAAATATTAAAATAATTTTTGTGTACGTTAGACAGTAACTGTGATGAAATATGGAAGTATTTTATGAATTTTTAGAAGTGGTTGAATTGTGTGCTCTTCAAAGTTAGGTTTAAGTCTATTCCCTGGTAAAAGTGAACATAACCTTATATGGAAATAGGGTCTTTACAAATATGTAAAGTTAAGGTGAAGTCACACCCAACCAGGAGCAGCTCTAATCTGTTATGATTGGTGTCCTTTGAAGAAGAGAAGAGACACAGAAGAGGAGTTTGGATGAAGGCAAAGATGAAAGTGCTGTAGTTTCAAGCCCAGGAAAGCCAAGGCTTGCTGAGAAGCCCCCAGAAGCTGGCAATAGGCCAGGAAGGATTCTCCCTAGGATCTCAGAGGAAATATGGTTTGCTGACAACCCCACCTCCAGAACTGCGAGAACACACAAGTCCATTGTGTTGAGGGGTCCTGCTGGTGGTACTTTGTAACAGTACCTGGAAAACTATGATGTGGTTAAAGGTGAAAGAGGACCTCACAATCTTCTGGAGTATAAACCCTAGTACAATTTGATTTTAGGTCTGTCTTCTCTTACTCAAAAACAAACAAACAACACCCTACCCCCCAAAAAAAACTGTATGGCTTTTATCACTATATCTTAAATAATAATGAGATAATGTAAACTGAGCTTTTAAGAATGTGTTCACATTTCTTGGAATACCTTTAGGTTCCTCCTCATGACCTAGCCTACTGGACTCCATTACAGTTCCTGAATCCACACCATGATGTCACATTTTCACTTGCTATGTTCTCTTCCATTCTGCAAAATTCTCACCATTCTCTGAATATTGCCTGTTTTCTTGTATCAACTCTCCCTTGTCAGGATAAGATTGCCTATTAAGCGACAACAAAACCTGTGGCATACAAAAATTACCTCTTATTTAAATCATGTGCTGTGGGGTTCAGTTGGCCTGTTCCCCAGTTTAGCGAAACCTAATCCTTAATGTGATAGTGTTAAGAGATGGAGCCTTCCAGAAGGTGAGCAAATCATGAGGTTTCAACCATCATGAATGGAACTAGTGTCATTATAAGAGAGACCCCAGAAAGCTTGTTAGACCCTTCCACCACAAAACCAGTTGGTGCTGTGAGGAATAATCTGTCACCAGACACTGAAACAGCTAACACCTTAATCTTGGATCTTCCAGCCTCCAAAACCGTGAAAATAAATGTTTGTCATTTATAAGCTACCCAGTTTATGGTTTTTTTATTATAGCAGCCTGAGGAGACTAAGATACCATATTTGTCAAATTTATCCCTTAGGTGTTTTATGGTTTTGATGCTATTGCAAATGTAATTTCACAATTCCATTTTATAAATGTTTTTTACTACTATAAAGTACAATTAACTTTTTTAATGTTGACTTTATATCTGTGACCTTGCTATGCTCAGTTGTTGGTCCTGGTAACTATCTATGTATCTCCATCTATCTGTCTATACTTTCCTGTTTGGACTGGCGAGGATCTTCAGTACAGAGTGGAACAGAGTGAGAGTAGATGATGTTGCTTTGTTACTGATTTTAGGTGGAAAACTTTTTGTCCTTCAACGTTAAGTGTGGCATTCTGTGTAAATTTTTCATAGTCTTTTATTTTTAATTAAATTAAAGTTGTTTTCCTCTAATTACGGTTTCTTAAGACTTTTTAATATGAATGATTGTTCAGGATTTTAAAATGTTTTTATTCATGCTGAGATGATTATGTTTCTTCCTACTTTATTGGTTCATAATGTGAATTATATTTATGTATTATAACATGCTAAAAACCTTGCATTCCTGGAATAATTCCTAATTACTCTTGATGCTTTATCTTTTAAATGTATTATGGGTTTAATTTGCTTACATTTTATTAAGGATTTTTGCATCTATGCTTATAGGTAATATTAATCTATAGATTTTTTTGTAATGTCTTCATCTAATTTAAAAATTATAATAATGCCAACCTCATAAACTTAGTGGATACTATTATATCTTCCTCTGCTTCTGGGAATAGTTTCTATTTGATTGGTGTATATTTTTTTCTAAATAGTTAATAGTTTAGCAGTTAAGCCATTTATGGTAACATTTGAAATTATATATTCTATTTCTTTAAAAATTTGAGGATATTCAGATTTTCTGTTTCCTCTTCTGGGTATATTCTGGTCATTTGCTTTTGGAAAAAGGAATTTGTCATTTTACCTACATTGTTGAATTTACTGGTGTGAAGCTGATCATAATATTGCCTTGATATTTCTTTTAGCATATGTCAAATCTGCATTGACATCACCTTTTTTCGTTACTTATACTGGTAATTGTATTATATTTTCTTCCTTTATTGATCAGTCTAATCAGGGTTGGTTAATTTTGTTAATCTTTTAAAATAGCCAATTTTTCTTTATTGATTTATTTTTCTTTTTTCTGAGGGGGGAGATTTGTTTTCTATTTTATTGATATCCACTTTCATTTTCATTATTTTTCAATTTCTGTTTACTTAAGGCTTAACTTTAACTTTTCATAGCTTCTTAAGGAAGATGCTTATATCATTGATTTTAGACTTTCTTTTGTAATACAAGGCTTTAGGCTTATAATTATGCATCAATGTTTAACTATATATATTAAATTTCTCTATGCTATGTTTTTCTTCATTTAAAATATTATCTAATTTTCTTTATGATTTTCTTTTTATCAGTGAATTATATACAAGTGTGTGTTAGGGTGTCTAAATATTTAAAATTTTAGTAATATATCTTAATCTCATTCCTAAATTAGTTTTGCCTTTTTGAGTAAATGCAACATATTTGAATTTAATCCCTTTAAAATTAATAGTACTTATTTTCTAATCCAACATGTGGTCTGTTTTTCATGAATGTTCTATAAATACTGAAAAATGATGTGCACACACAAACAGGCATAAACACACACACACACACACACACACACACACACACACACTACCCTTCTGAGCACCTGAAAAGAATTCTTATGTTGTTGGTTACAATAAAAACAAAGCTGTTCAGTTTTATTATTAACAGATAACATCGTTCCTCTGATACATTCCTGAAGATTCTACTCTAAGCTCCAAACTAGAAATTTGGTTGCCAAGAGAGAATTACACTTTGGGCCTCATGGCAGAGTTTGTACAAGTTTTCTACAGTGTTGATACCTGGATAAAGAGATTATGGTGTATATGCTTCTGAGGTGACATTAAAACAACTTCCAGAACACCATTTTCATGCAGAAGCAGATATATTCAAAGAATATAATGCAGACCCAAGATCCAATAAAAAAACTTAATTATAGGACTGAATGTTAAGATAAATTTAATCATGGCTATTTATTTTTTTTAAATTTTTTATTTTGAGTAACCTTACAAGATTTTAACAAAATAATATAAAATGTGTATAAAATATGCATATATTCTGGATATTGCAATTAACCCCAGGAGTGCCCCCCCAATTACCCTCCCTTATCCCTCCCTTCCCCTTCCCATTATAACTCTAAAAAAAGTATTAGGTTGTAAAGCATTACATCTTATCTGGATTTAACTCATGCTACTAGACCAACTTTCTCATTGTCCAGGGTCTAGTCCCCACCTCCACAGATGAGTGGAGACAATTGACCCTTAGATCTCTGGGTTAAGCTGATTTTACTCATCATGATCTCTTCCATAGCCATCCATTTACCCTCGAAGGCTGCAATATCATTGTTTCTAATTGCTGTGTAATATTCCATGGTATAAATGTACCACAGTTTTTGAATCCATTCTTCCAGTGAGGGACATCTGGGTTGTTTCCATAGCCTAGCAATAGTAAATTGTGCTGCTATGAACATCGATATTGCTGTGTCACTGTAATGTGCTGATTCTAAATCCCCTGGAAAGATTCCCAGGAGTGGAATAGCAGGGTCGTAT